>VXBO01002222.1:121803-154792 GCA_013400135.1 Rhinoptilus africanus | reverse complement strand
TGGGGGGAGTGTTTTTCAGTTTCATCTTTAGCTGTGTGTTTGTTTTTTTTTTTTATTTCAAGACTTTCATCTCAAACAGAAAAAGAATGGAAGAAAACTGCAAATGTTCCAGACAATGCTGTTCTTTCTTCCTCCTTTGCCTGTTTTACTAGGTACTTTTGTACACAAAAAAATACTGAAGTAGATGGGCTTTTTATGCAACTATGACAAAAGCAAAGTTTGAATGCAGAATGTTATCACAGAACTGTTCCTGAAAACCCATCAGAAATTTCTCTCAAACTTTATGTATCGTCAATGACAAACAAAACCAAGAAGTCTTTCCAGCATCATGATTCCAGGCTTGCAGCTTGGCTGAATGTTCTGAATGGTCTAAGTAATGGCAAGAGCATTTACAAAGCGTTTTAATTTGATACCACTTATGTACAAGTTAACAAAAATCGCCTTAACTGAGAAAAAAAATTCATAGAACATAATTGGACAGAAGTTCACATTAGAGAATGCAAACAATATAGCTGCCATTCACTCCCAAAATAAACTCCATGGCAAAAATAAATACATTAATGTTAAGAATACTGAAAATAAGACTTTGAGCAAGGGTTAGACGAGATCACCTCAAGAGGTCCCTCCTAACCCGAGCTATCCCATGATATGTTTTCATTGGGCCATGCCGAAAATGCCCAGTGCTCACAGTATTCAGTCTGTCTAGAGCCTAAAATGCAGACTAAGTCATTGACCTTTAAACTGGACAATAACTCTGAGACTATCTGTATGCTAACAAGAGTATGTTGCCCTAAAAGTAAGGTCAAGCAAATTGATATATAGGAAATTTAAAAGAAAGCAATTTCTAGACAAAAGAACAAAAACATGATAGAAAAGCATTTACAAAGGCAGCAAAATTAATTGAGCTACACTTTCATAGATGTAGACGTATCCAATGAATAGACATAAATAATAAATTAAATAAAAGCAGACTATAACAGGCATACTGAAAGGGACACTGAGGAGGTGAAAAGTACTGCAGAAACACAGAATAATGCTCAAGAGTCTTGCAGAATTCACACTGAACAACAAGAGCTTCAGAACATCCGGACTTCACATGAAAGATGCAGCCTTCACACACTCAGGCTAAACAGTTGATAGAAACACTTGTGTCTCTTATGTTTCTGAAGAATTAACATGCTGGAGAAAATCTCAAATATTTGACTGGTGGTCAAATTTGATTAATCAGTGCAGCAGAGCATATGCTGTTTCTCTGGTTCTGTTTGTCATACGCTTCTTGAGGATGAAATCAGATACACCTTCTGGAACAAGACGGAGGTTGCTCTTTCACATAGGATGATGCTCCCATAGCATGATCCAAGAAAGGAAGTTTGCACAGGCAGGGAGGCAAAGGAAAAGTGACAGTCACAGAAGGAGCTCATACCCGTAGGTCAAGCAGCCAGACAAAACCCACAGCACACAGAAAGCAACGCTGCAAAGTGACAGAAAGGAAATTTCCTCAAAACAGGTGAGGACAGTTAAGAATTTGCTTGAATTCAAAACTATCAAGGTGGCTGCAATCAGGCCTGAAAAGGATTGCTTGCATAGCTGTTCTGGAGAAGCAGAGAATGCAAAGGTTTACAGGACTTAATGAGTAAGAGGACTGACCAAGTCACTCCCCTCTCTATTTAAACAGGTTTTATTTTAGAAGGTATGCTTTAATAGCTGACTGCTTTATCCTTATAAACCATGTGTTCTTTTTGAGAGATGTATTAAAAAGAACAAGTTTGGGCAGATTCACCTCAAACTTTTTGGCTGACCTTATCACAATCACATAAGATTTTTATAAATTGAAAGATCAATATGAATCACGCATTTCGATCTACACAACCACTCGAAGGAGATATGTAAGATGGATGTCTTCTCTAGGTAGACATATACAATGACACAAAATAAGCAGACTTGGAAGATTTAACCAAATCAAGTATTTCAAAGTCTAACACAGAGGAAGAAGGTGGGCAGGGAATTGTCTTTCATCTTAGAAATATGCCCCATCTGTCCAAGAAGCAAAGCCATACCGATACTGATGACTGAACTAAAAGTGGATTGAAGTTTGTCCAGTGCAACAGTAAGAAAACTCAAAAAAGTAGTTGCATTTGATATAGTCCTACACCCTACCTCTTACTTCGCTTATGCTATTGTAACTTTCTGATAAAAGTAGCAAAAAGAGGGGTTTCACAGTACATCTTTAAAAAAAAAAAGCCTTAAATTTTCTGTAATAGAAAACTGTGAGGTGCATTTCTCTGTGCTTCTACATTAGCTTTTCACACTCCAACTTGAACAGAAATTGGAAATATACACGTAAGGTTATCAAAAGAAGGTTCTGAAGGAAGCATTTTGTTGCTGCTTTTAATTAAGGAGTCTCTTGAGTAAGGTTTGAGTCTCATCTTGATTCTATTATGACACCAAAGTACAAGATTCAAACTGTTCGTGCCCATTTAATTTACAACAAAAGTGATAAGCTGATTCTTAAATAAACATTTACCTTTTCTGTTATCGGAAAGAGAAGTAGCACTGCGCAGACAGGTCTCGGCACCATGCTAAGCAGTTCTGGTTCCATACCATAAACATCTACAAATTGCCAGTCAGGATGTATACCTAACTGCTTGAGAAACTGGAAAAGAAAAAAATAGAATAATATTAAATGAGTATGCTCATATACCTGTCTTTTTAGAAGTATAACAGAGTATTTACAATGTGAAATACATTCCAACAACCCATACTTTCCAAAATTTAAGGAGAATAAATGAGATTCAAGTTTTAATAGATAAATAAATCATAATGCTAACCAAGACAATCAAAATTCCCAAGTGTTATTTATTTAGATAGCTTTATGAAAGGGAAGTGAAAACACTCCTAGCACTAAAGCATTTCAGCCATTTGGAGAGTGTTTTGCTGCAAAATACAGGAGTACCCAATATTCACTTTAACTAGAAATCATGGGTCAGAGCACATATTAATAACCCTATGATATTATTTGACTCCATGAGTACTTCAGAATACCTGACACCATTGCTTATATTGGAGCTGCTGGGTTTCAGCAACTTAAAAAAACTGTGATCTTCAATGGCCTTTTCAGCAAAGAGACACAAGACACGTATTTTAGTAGATGTACCTTTTAAGGTGCTCCTTCACATGAAAAATCCTTTCAAACTATGATAAAGTAACATATTTTGAAGTAGACAAAGATTAAGTGCTACACAATAATCATGAATCTTCAAATAATCCTCAGTTGCTTCTTTAGAACTCCTGAATGGCACCTAAGCCAAAGGCTTTCTGATCCTCTTTCCTGTATTACAGCTATATGTCACAATACAAAAAGAGATTTTAGATCTTTTACCTAAAAGTAATCCACTTAAGAGCAAAAGAGACACTGTAGCACCTACTAAGCTTTGACAACTTTAGCTTACAATTGAGTGCTCACTTTTTCATCAGATATTCTTCTTTTACTCAGGTAAGTTATGTACCACAACAACAGTTGCACAATTAATAACAGAATATTTGGAATATTTGTGTTATCAGCATCTAGAAGAAGCTAACTGAATTCAGACACTACTGTTACTTTACACACACTGACAATTCATAATTATAAGAAAAAGCTAGTGGTACACAGTGGCATACACAAATACTGTTTTGAATCACTACTTCTACTGCTAAAAGAAATACAATTTGGAAAAGAACTTAAAGATGCGTGAGCCCTATGCATTTTCCAAAAAGTTAACATTTCATAACTTACTGTATTTCTGCTGGAAAAATCATAATCTATAGGAAAATCTTATTCGGTCACCTGGGGTTCTGAAGTTTAAAATAAGAAAAGTTTGCTGATAAACAGCTGCAAATTCAAATGCCTGAAAAAACATGCAGCAAGTAATATTCCTCTACCCCCTCTAATGGAAAAAACAATGAACTCCCACAGCATTTCTTTAACCAGCTCTCAACAAAACTCAACTCTGCAGTTCCCAATGCTGTTCCCTAAAGTGATACTGGAGAAGACCAGAGTAATTTGCCCATTATCTTTATTAGACGGGAAAGATTATTTTAAAAGCTTCATCATACTTCTTGCCAGTGCTATTTGAGGAAATCCATTTATTGATATATTTGCAGTAAAGATGCTTAAGAATCACATGATAAGCCTAAATGAAAGGCATAGATGACTCTTCTTCCCATAATCCATCTAGTGAGCAGATTTACACATATGCACAAGAATTCAGTAAGTTATATTTCTATTATATATTTGTATTATATTCAGTAACGGCTATATTTGAGTAGATTCATACCTACATAGACGTAACTGTAAGAAATACTCAAAATCAATATTTTATTAAAATAAAACATAAGGAACATACAATGAAATACAAGTGTCTTCATCTAACATGAGATCCCTTCAAATACCAATGCTTGCATTGGGCAAAAGGCAAGGTGGTTGTCTTTCAGGAGACACAGCGAAGGGGCTGACTCTCAGTATTTAGAGATATAAAGGAGACAGCTTCTACAAAGGCTGAATGCATGGACAGAAGTATTCATAAAGAACAAGGAAGATTTTTACCAGTAACACTCAGGAATATCTTCTACAAGGGCGCAAAGCAACGGAAAATATACATACCCTTAAGTTTATTAAGAGCATGAAGCTGCAGTTTGCAGCCAGTGTTTTGAGGGGAAAAAACCTCAAATGCATTATTCTCTTTCCATTTTACACTGCAAGACATGACAACAAAAGACGGGTAGACACGGTGCTTAGAGATATGGTTTAGTGGTAGTTTTTGTTAGAGTTAGGTTGATGGTTGGTCTAGATGACCTGAAAGGTCCCTTCCAACCTAGGCAATTCTATGATTCTATGATTTAAGTTTTAAAAAAGTTTAAAGAGTATCTTGGAAAAATGAGTATGGCTTTCTGTGTATCTACAGTAATAACCTATACAGTTCACAGAACTAGTTCAGTATTTGATTATAGCTGTATGGCAAAATATGGACATTACTTTTCATAAGGACATGTAAACATCTTTCCCTATATTTCTCTTTTTCTTACACTACCTACTAATAATGAAGAATACAGATTGATCATAAATTCAAAGAGGAAAAGGGGGATGAGGGGAAAAACAAAGTATCTTTATCAAGCTCTTAAGGAAATCTTGTTCCCTTAGGTAGAGGTTTGTGGGACTGTACACAAGTCATAACTAAGGCTTTGCAGAACCTACCATAGAATCATACCCTTTTTGACTAGTTTAAAAAACAAGGTAGTTTTGAAGTACAATGAGAAAATTCAGTCAGAAGATTGCCTGTTCAATACATCAAGCTCTTTTGGTTCCATATCACCTTTAAGTCTTGCCAAGACTGGCAAGAAGGCCAAATTATTATCTTTTAATGAAAATGGGAAAAAGGGAAAGTGTTAAGTATTTACTAGCTGATGAAAGAGAAGACAGAATTTTTTTAACTCCTGTTCTAACCCTCTAGGTTGTCAAGATAATTACCACCTTGTGAATAGCAAAAACAAAAAAAAAGCTGATGGGGAAGGGAGTACGTGTATAGCTGCATTAAAATACTCCTAGTACTTTTCTTACTAAGTCAATGACTAATCTTTCCATCATTTTTACTGCTGTCATTCAGAACTGTGGGGAAAGTAATGCCACCGACAAAACCCTTCTTAATATTTTGCAAGATTACATGAAATAAGGTTATAAAACCCCAATAAAATAAAAACAACCAAAACAAAAAACACACAAACCCTAAATCAACAAAATGCTCCCTAAACCCAAGAATAGCTACTCAAACTCCCGAATGAACTATTCAACCTAACTAAAACTCCGTGGATACAGGGTGCCTTTCATTACTCACCTTACCATACTGCCTAGAATTTTTACAATCTAAGAAATTACAAGTTTCAGTATACAATGAGTGATGACTAGAAGTGATGGTCAGCACTACAGAGAACAGCAAGAGCATAGGCTTAGTATGACAGGCAGTGATCTTAACACACAAGCAGCCTAACAACTTTATTGTTGAATTATTAAAAAAACAAAAAAAAAGCCAAGGAGGATCCAAAATACGCAAAGCAGATACCTCTGTGCATCAAGACAGTTTCATTCCAGCCTGAGAAACAAAAAAAAGGATAGCCTTCTACAAATTTAGTAAGTAGATGATAAAAACTGTCAGCATAAAGCCATGTGTAAAAGAGACTGACAGATGCATAACAGATGAATAATAGATGGCAGGATGGGAAGAACCCTTAAAATAAATCTATAGAGATTATTTTTAACATAGAGACATGCAAAAAAAAAAGAAAGAAAAAAAAAAAAGAGTTCAATCAATGATATAGCCAGATAACTAATCTTTTGCAACTGAGTTCTGCATGGATAAAAGCAAAGCAAGACTGTATTTAATTTAACAGGGTCCTGGAGAAGAAAGTTTGCAGGAATAAATCGAAGTTATTAGGAAGCAGAGGAAGTTCTTTAGAGAGACAAAGATCTGCATTAGGTGTGACACAGGAAGGTCAGAAATGAGATGTCAAAAGCAACAACCTCAGTTCTGGCGAACTACCTGAATACCTTGGTCATAAGTAATTTAAACCTCCTTTTTTTCCCCTCAGTCTTTTTCTAGCTCTTTCCTGGGACATACAAAGATGCTGGTACAAAAAGGAGTCCGTCAGGCACCAGAAGGTGAAGCAATCACTTCCCCACTGACAAAAACTTTCCTGTTTTAGGACAGCAGGCAATTCTGTATGCTTTTTAGACAGTGCCATTCATAGGGAGGGACCTCTGCTGTTTTGCATTCCAATTATTCAGCGATTACCCAAGGAATTTTATTCCACAGATGCCTACTGGATGGAGCAGTTAGGGTACCTAACACTATATCTGAGAGCTCACTCACTTTCAGTTGTTTACTTTCTCTGAGCTTATTGATGCTACATACCCAGGTTAACATAAAATAGCAGTTTAATATTTCTCTAGATCTGCACAAAAGAATATCAGATACTCTTTTGCAGTCACTGCTGATCACATTGCTGACTATTTTTAATTTATATGTCTTTGAGCAGAAGTGTTACAGGGGCTCAGGAAGCACAAGAACAGCAAAAACAAAAAAAAACAACACACATGTCTCTATCTAGTTTATTAACTTTTTCAGAGCTTTATTTTTACTGATGTCACATTTTCAGTTGTCTCTTTTCTTGTTGTATTAAAACACCTTCCTGAAAAAATACTTCCTGGATTTTCACTGGTCCATCTAACCATTAGCCAAGAAGTCACTTTCGAAATTACTTTTGCCCACACACCCCCCTCTTATCTGTACTTCTAATGAATTTCTCCTTTTTTTCCCCCTCCAGTATTCCAGAAAGCCATTCCTTCTCACCTGATTATTACTATTTTCAATTAGCTAAGGGGGACTGTAAAGAAGATGAAGACAGACTCATCTCAGCGTGCAGCAGGACAATGAGAAACAACGGACATAAACTAGAACATAGGAAATTTGAACTTGATAAGGAAAGTAAAAATAAATTAAAAAAATAATGATCATGGTCAAACACTAGCACAGGCTGCCCAGGAGGCTGTGGAGTCTCCATCCTTTGAGTAATTCGCAACTTGACAAATTCCTGAGCAACCTGTTTTGAACAGAGTATGGTTGGACTACAGAACTCTAGAGGTCCCTTCCAGCCTACCTGATTCTTTTCTAAATCACCACAAACTGTAAAACTGCACAACCAAATGTTAGTTAATAGCAAAAACATTGCAATAAGCACATTTAGGCACATTATCTATGTGGTATATCCTGTGGTGTTTTCATTGTCAGTACCACTGCTTTAACCTACTAACTGTTAGGCATTAAAAGAAGCACCAAGTAGTCACCTTTAATACATGATTTGGCACTGAGCTACACTGGCTACCTTTAAGTTTCATTACATTTATTTAACTGAAAAAAAAAAAACCCAAACTGTTCACACCTCAAAAGCAGAATGGAAACCCAGGGGACAAAGGCAACCTAGCAACATCTTGACCCAGGCAACTTGACTTTATCAGTTTAAAACAGTACTCCTGCCAACACAGCTACACAGCCAGTAGGAAGATTTGATTCATGGGGTTGATGGAAATGTGGAAAGGGTAAGTGGGGTAAGAAAAAGTAAGGGTGCAATTTATTTTAACAGAAAAATTCTGGAGTAGCTAATATACAATTTAAATACTGTCTGAAATTGCCATGCTCTTTTCCACTTTGTCAGCTGCATGTAAAAACAAAGCAAGGAGAAACACTGAAACAAAATGGACTTGGAAATTTAGATGCACTTAAAGTTGGATGATATTAGCAAATATTTCAAGAATCCCACATTCTAAATACTAAGGCATTATACTCAAGACTTTGAATTTTCCACATTTTACTGTGGTATTTGTATACAAGCTGGAACCTTGAAAACACAAAACTGGCAAAGTGCACAAACATTTCCAGACACTCAGATGCAAAAGTCAAAGAGCTTCTGTGGGAAGAACCAACTGTTGTAATCCTCTTCTAAACGCAAATTCAAACCAAGACACCAACAGAGTCTACATTTTATTGTACTTTTGCTCAGTGGATTAAAGCATCACTGTATCACAACAAAACCACAGTTAAGGCTTTCTTCTGCAAAAACAAAACATGCCTATGACTTTAGGAAACTGGAAGAACTACATCTAAATAAACCAATTAAGACAATCAATATTTTGTAACTTCTTCATGAAAGCATAGGAATTTTTGGCATTTTGTTAAATTGAAGCTAATCTTTTTCCCTAGAAAGTAATAAGACACTGCATAAAGTACGTCTGATGGAGTTATCACCAAGAAAAAGAAAAAACCTGGAAGAACACTTATATTACAATTTATATAAACCCACAAATAGATGGTTGTATTAAGCCCTTTAAGTATCCAATTCTTATTAAACTGATCTATTACAAATATAAATGCACAGTATTTTGCTTTCAATTCTTTATAAATCATTTCCAGAGGCATATTACAAAAAACCTGTTTGTTTCAGAAGTGAAATTCCTTTATAGAAATACGGGAACGACCCAAACAATATTTTATACAATTTATACAATATTTTATTGTTTGGGCATTAAAATTATATATTTCTTAATTCTTTTATTATGACATTTATGGAATTGAAATGAAGGGATCATTTTTCAATACGTATTAGAGAAGGCATCTTTCAGATCATTAATTGAAATGACTGACATGACAAGATGACAGCAGCAGTAGAAACTTTAGTTCTACACAGCAGGTCAAAAGATGTACCAGAACCAAATACATGGCTGGAAATTACATGAGGTGCATCTTCTTTACCGGCTACTCCTCACTTCGTGTACCACAATATGGTCTTGCTCAAACAAGAGGCTCCATTATAATAAACTTACTTGGGAAATTCAAGATTTATTACAAATTCTTTAATATCCTCAAGTACTGTATTTCAGGACCTCATAATAAAGTTCAAGGAATACGGCCCATTTGTCTTCACATTTTATTTTTGTTTTTTCAAAATTTGCAATGAAGGAGGAGAAAACAGAACACTTTCAACGTCATAAAAAGCGTGAGAAATCTCACATGCACAAAATTCTTATCCTTCCGATTGTGTCAGTTTCTTCAGGGTGTCAGAGCAGCACTGACTTACAGTTAGCACTCCTTATCTTCACAATGAGAAGGATGTATTTTTAACATACCCATCCAGCAGTTTCAAGACTTAATACTCAGCATGCCCAGGCATGGCTGTATGTATTGAGGAGACCGCACAGGCAGCAATGCAAAGCGCACAGAAAGCCCGGCTAACCAGCTGGCCCAGGCTTCCTTTGAAACTGCCCCAGTGAGAGCTTTAGAATGCTCCAGAGTCCTGAGGGGCAGCTACTGAGCCACTGGTTCAAAACAGGACACCACGCTATGCCATGAAAAACACTCAGAGACCTGTCTCTAGAATTTACATTACTCATAATGGGCACAAGCCGGATCAATCTGCCCCAAATAAGCTGTTATATTATTTTTGCAGTGTGCTAAAAAAATCGGATTCTACTGATTCTGATGGTCCCTTAAGCCAAGGAAAATGTGGAAGCGGGGAACAGCATCTTCAATGCAACAAGACAACCTACTGCATGAACCACTATCTAAAAAATCATTTCCACTCTGTAGCACCCCATTTGTTTGAGACAGTTAAGGGTTTCCTTGTTACAATTTTTAGTTTATGTCATTGAAACAGAAATAAGAAAGTGAGCAAAAAAGAGCATAGTAAAAGTCCAGAAGTGGCAAGTATAAATAGAGGAATTAAATACATAGTTTTCTTAGCTTTCAACTACGGAGGAACAAAGACAGACAGATCCTAAGTCAATCTTTCAACTGTTCTCCCTCTGCACAACTCGGCTCAAGTTTTCTTTCTCTTATTTTCTCTCTCTGAAGCTTCCAGCTTAGACTGAGAGCTCTTCATGTTTGCTAATGCCTCTTCCACTTCAATCTTGTGCTTGGTGGAATGAATGTCATAATGTTGTTTGTTTACAAGCAATTCTTCTTTACCTTGAATATCTTTTGTAAGATGTGTGTTTTCTTCTTTCTGACCTTCTATTATTATAAGTCATTCTTCACTTTAGCCTGCAGTGACTCAGGGTCTTTCGGTGATTCTTCCAGTTGACTCTGGAGCATCATATTAAAGGACTGCAAATATACTAATTCATAGTTGCAGCTCTGTCCAGATCTCTTCTCACGTCTTTCTCATTCCCTGAGTTGCTCAACTACTGGCTCTAAACCCCAAAACAAGTTGCAGTTTTTCCTTTGCAACATATCTATCTATTTAAACTCAATAAGAGGTCTATTTAGCTTGAGATATTTTAAACTAGAAGAAGCCATTCAACAATTTATCTCACAGTGGACGTCTGCAATCCCTTCATAGTTGTCCTTGTGCTTATTCTTTGCTGTGCTGTGCCACAGCCTCAACACTTTCCCTTTGCTGGCTCTGTGGAAGGCTTTCTAGGGTATTCTCTTTACAGAAAGACATAAACTGAATCCTGGTCTTCCACTTTCTGAGGCTACACTCAAAATAACAGTCTGTTTTCCAAACATGCACACGATCCATTGTTTCCACTCTGCTTACAATGGAAAAGTTAAACTCCACTCCCCCACTAAAAAAAAAAAGTAAGCTTAGCTAAGCATTTTCAGAAGGACTTATCTTTTTCTTCACATCCAACATCCTTTCACTCCAACACAGTAGCTTATCTACGAGTACTACCACTCAACACACTTCAGGAATCATGGACACACTGCCTTTTCAATGCCTTCAGTAGGGCTTTCTTTTGAGAAAACTTGTGTGACAGTGTAACCGAGTTCATGAAATGGAAGACCTTTTAGGAAGAGTAAAGTTTGTTTGCTCAAGATACTTAACTGATCTCTGTATTTGCCCAAAACCTTTAAGAAATGTGTTCCATAACTGGCTGAAGACTAGCTGTATCCTGTTTCTGCTATTTGTTCTATGTTTTGTGATCTTTATTGCCTCTCTGATTTTAAAGCTACAGTTATCAAGGGCACCCATGAATTAAAATTAATTTATCTAGCTGACTCTCAATACCTTAATGTCTTTAAAAAGAAAGTAGGAGCAAAGGCCTGAAAAATTATGCTGGAAAGTAACTAAGAATCGGCAAGTAAGCCCTGTGAGGCAAGAGAAACCCAAGCCACGGCCAACTCTCAATATTGTTTAACTCTGAACTACTTGAAGCTAGAGCTTGAGCTTCATAATCAGATGCAGTCAGTTACTCTATCCTTATCCAGATATAACAAAGACATGAGTTGACATGGCACCTTATCTAGGAAGTAAGGATATCTCTTTGAACATATGAGATGAAGAAAGGTAAGACAGATCAGGAAAGATACTCTTTTTGTTTATCTACGCTCGCTAGGGTTGCAATTGTGGGTTGCAAGCCAGACTGAAGTGCTGTCATGATGAAGAACAATCAGCTTGTGTCTGATCTGTTCACTCCAAAAATTTGTATGCAGTCTTTTTTTTTTTTTTTGGTGGTAGAAGAAATTGAGAACAAGATACGCAGCCAGACATCATCTGGTAAACAGTGGGCGGATAAACCCCATTTTCTTGCCTTCTCTCTCATTAGTGAGGAAAGTCTTGTAACAGATTCAGGATGAAGGGTAGCACTGGTCACATCAGGCCCCCAGCTGAAGGTCAAAGAGAAAAAACCATTCCCTGTCATCACTGCACATAAAGTGGGGCTTTGTAAATGCTGAATCATCAACTCTATCTGTATCAGAAATAGACTAACAATTCACTCTATCAGACTGTAGTAGTAGAAGGGGGAAAAAAGCATTGTGACAATTAGATCAGCACTGTATGGTACGTTTAACTATGCTGACTTCTCTCTTAAAAAGATCACTACAGATATGTGGCTGTGGTATTCTGAGTGAGTCACTGCCGCTGGAAATCTTTAAAGCTAAGAAAGAATATTCCTGTTTATCCTCACAAGCCAGTTTCTGAACCTTTAAATAATTCTAACACACAAAGAGAGATCCTACATACACTAAGGATTTAGAAATTCCTAGATGCATGTAATAACATAAATGCTTTCAGACAGAGAAAAACTTTCAAGATATTTTAGAAAGATTTCACATACCCTACAACTGAGAAATAACAGTTCTTCTCCATTAATGTCTGAATTTCTACCACAAGGATTGAAAGAGTCTCAAATTTGCAACTTAAATTTCAAAACAAGAAAGCACACAGTACGGTAAGAACATATTAAAGGCAAATGAACCTGCATTTGTGCATAGCCTTTCTAGTTTCTATTAAAAAAGGGAATGATTGGTATAATAATCACAACAGGTTAAGCATCTGTTAAGTTGTAATGACAGTTCTGACTACAATCTAATACTTAAGAATCCACACATCTTACAGGTGACTGGAATTTTGGGGGCTTTTAAGAGTTCGCTACCACACTTTGACACTAACAGAAGTAGTATGTTCCAAAGATAGTCTAACACTCAAGTAAAAGAAATAAAAAGCTATTAAAAAAATAAGAAAAAACAACAAACCAACCAAGAAACACACGTCTATGCCTATATGTATTAAACTACTACCAGACACATATATTACAGCTATTAGGGGCACACCATTGTTGGGGTTTTTTAATCCTGCAGGATTCTAGAATATTTCACAGAGCACAGCACAGAGTACCACAAAATAGTCTGTCCTTGCAATTAACTCAGCAGGATTTTTTTAAAACGTGTTTGCAACCTCATTTGAATCTCAAATTACTATTATTGTTGTTTCAAGCAGGATATGAATAACTGGTGACTAACAGCCCTGTTGTTATACATTTTACCAATGTACTGACAAGATTAAAAGAACAATGGCTAATAATGTGAGGTGTATTCACACTCAACACTATTTTCTCCCTACCTTTAAAAAAAAAAAACAAAAACCAAACACCTCTCAGTCTAGATAATACCAACCACTGCTCAGTTAAGACTGGCAAAATATAATGAATGACGAAGTCTAACTGGTCTAAAGTGGACTTTTCTATACAGAAATACAAACAAGAAAACCTTTGCAGAGTAAAAGTTCCTATAACCCATGATCATCCACGATTGATAGATATCACCCATCATCAATGCAAAGCTAATGGGCAGGAGAGACAAGGTTTGAATACACTTTGAATTGTTCATTTGATATTCTTCTAGGATTTTTTCCATATAATATAAATATGTAGTGATACAAGATAACTCAGATATTTGGAAAAAGCAACCATTTTTTCCTCCTCAATTTCTACTTTACAGCTGGCAGGACTTTATTTGTACCATGATAAGCTCATCTCAACATCTGGAAAGTGAGAAGTTAGAGGATCTGAAATTCTGCTAGTCATTTATTCCCATTTATTTTCTTCCAAACAGGAATTTAGTCTCTGAATTTCAAAATTTAAAAAAATCTAAAACATGAGAAAATTATAGCATACATTTGAGAAAAAGCTCACAGGAAAGGCTGTTAATTTTTAACTTAGTACTGGAATTAAAGACTTCTCAAATTGCAAAAAAGCAGCAATACTGTAAGAATAGAAACATTATTTGTCCTAGGAAACTATAAAGCCAAGTACAAAATGACCCAGCATCAAATAATCCTTCACTCTCCTGCAGATAGATCACAGCAACAAGTACATTCTTCGCACACACAAATTCCTAATTTCCAAAATATTTCAATAGTATCATTTTAAGAATGTCATCTTAGTGCTGGAAGCTTCAGAGACTTTTGGCTTAAACACTATCCTCAACATTATCAATAGGCCTGCTAGGGATCAACATCTGACCTCTAGAGCTTGATGAAGATATTCAAAATTATCACTGAGAATATGATGAAGGATTGGAGTATGTGTAATTCCCTTTCGTCTAGTTTATCTAGCACTTACATTGTTCCGTGGACTGGAACAAGCTTCCTTGCTCTAATGGGGATTCTACTGGGCTAAAAAAAACAGCAACGACAAATCATGCAGATACTGTCATGAATAAGCAGCAAAGTGCAAATATGGTAAAATTTCATTATTTCTTATGGTCAGCCCAAGAAGAAAACGACTGCAACGCAGTGATGTAGGCAGATCTATACAAGTGCACAAAGCCAGGTCCAGAACTGGCACACATTACGTGTAAATAGATAATAATGCTTTAATCAATAATTAATGAGTTAAAACCCACCTTGAAACACATCAGATATTGTAGTACATTAATAACCAAACCGTATGTCTTTACCGTTTTTTCTTTCATACAGTATCTTTACATGACACTGCATACTCAGAGGTTTCAGGAGGTGCCAGGAAGGTCCAATACCAGAAGACTGAGGGCAGACACCGGTGGGGGAGGAAGGGGGCTGGAGAAGCAGGAGCCTTCACTACGTGAAAATGAAAGGAGATGGGCCTAAAGCCTGCCGAGAGACTAAAGGTTACCTCAGATAAAAGCCGCTTACCTGATTCGTGACCTGTAAAACAAGCAGAAAACAGAGGGGAGTTAAGAGCCCGGTCGGATGGGCGGCGTAAGGCCTGCCCCGCTCCCTGCCCCCATCGGCCGCCCCTCAGCCCGCGATGGCGAGCCCGGTGCGGCTCCGAGCCTTCTCCCCTCCGCCATCCGCCATCCTCCCTCTCTCCCTCCCTCCCACCGGCAGCCAGGCAGCTCCCCCACGGCCACGCACGTCGGGGTTGGCCTCCAGGGGCAGCCAGCGATGAGGCTCCATGGCGTCGGTGACGGCTCCGGGTACCGGCACTGACAGCGCCTCACGCCGCCTCGCCTCAGACCTGACCCGGGACCGCACCACCGGGAAAGCTGGACGGGGGGGGGGCGGATTAAAAAAAAAATCCTCAAACCTTCCCACGTCTCCAAACCAAACCTCTCTCCCCGGCTCCGTAGCGGCGGAACGAGGCGGCTCACGTGGCGATGAACGCCTTCTCCCGGGGTGCAAGAGATGGCGGGAAGATTTCACGCTTCCCCATCCTCTTGGCTCCCCCCACCCCCGGCAATGGACTCTCCCACCAGGGCAAGGGGTGGCGCCTCGGCGATCCCCGTCCCTCCCGCGGGGTGCCCCGGCTCCAGCCGCTCCTTTACTGGGAACACCATCACAGAATGGTTTGGGTCAGAAGGAAATTTAAAGATCATCTAGTTCCAACCCCCCTGCCATGGGCAGGGACACCTCCTGCTGGACCAGGCTGCTCAAAGCCCCATCCAGCCTGGCCTTGAACACTTCCAGGGATGGGGCAGCCACAACTTCCCTGGGAAACCTCTTCCAGTGCCTCACTACCCACACAGGAAAGAATTTCTTCCTCATATCTAGTCTAAATTTCCCCTCTTTCAGTTTGGAACCGTTACTTCTCATCCTATCACCAACTCCCCTGATAAAGAATCCCTCCTCACTTCTCCTGTAGCCCCCCCCTTAGGTACTGGAAGGGGCTACAAGGTCTCCCCGAAGCCTTCTCCAGGCTGAACAACCCCAGCTCTCTCAGCCTGTCCTCATAGGAGAGGTGCTCCAGCCCTTGGATCATTTTTGTGTCCTTCCTCTGGTCCCGCTCCACCAGGTCCACGTCCTTCCTGTGCTGAGGACTCCAAAGCTGGAGGCAGTACTCCAGGTGGGGTCTCACCAGCATGGAGTAGGGGGGCAGAATCCCCTCCCTCGCCCTGCTGGCCACACTGCTTTTGTCGCAGAGCAGGATGCAGCTGGCTCTCCGGTCTGCGAGCGCACATTGCTGGCTCACATCGAGCCTCTCACCCCCAAGTCCTTCTCCTCAGGGCTGCTCTCAAGCCCTTCTCTGCCCAGCCTGTAGAAGCCCATGAGCTGGACCTTCAGGCCAGCCCAGCACATGGCCAGAAAGACCAAGGGCAGCGGGAAGCAGGTGGACGAGTGTGTCTGTACACCAAGGGCAAACAGAGAGGGTGCAGGAAAGACGGAAACTGTGCCAGATTACAGGCAAACCAGAGTCCTGTTGTTACCAAAGGCAGGCCTGTGCTTTGTTTCTAAAATAACTGTTTCTTACTGACTTTCTTACTGTGTGAGAAAATAGCTAATTACTGACCTTCTTACTGTGTGAGAAAATAGCTAATTACTGACCTTACTTTATAGAAATAGTCGTTCACTGAGATGATGTTACAGATAGTGATAATGAGGAGACAACCAGAAGTAGTTAATCACCAAGGATGGAATAACAAGAAGTAGTTAATCACTCCAAGGTTCTTCTATATGTGAAATACGTGCTCCTATACCAATTAAAAGAGAGTTATGGCTACTTCAAAGAACCTTCTCAAGAAGTTGGCAAACTTACAGCACACTTTTACTGTCCTGAGATGACTCGATGCCTTAAAAGGACAATGTGAGGAAGGGTCTCCTTACCCAAATGACCACCAAGACACTCACACCTGCGCAGAAGTGTTTTGCAAAGTTTGATACGCATGGGTAAAAAAGGCTATTCGGTCATCCTGATGAATATGTAGGCCCAGGTGGAGTTATGTATTAGGTAGGCAGAATAATGAGAATATTTTGTGTATAACTAATGGGTGAATACCCCCGTAAGGTGTGCTAGATTTGTGGGCTTTCCCCCCTAGCACCTGACGTCAAATAAAGCAGTATCTCCTCTCTAAACTGCTTTTGGTTTCGAGGGCTTTTATTTCAGGTAACGCTGCCAGAGAAGGCAGGCGTATAATATGAGCAAAAGTCATTTCTAGGTGCTGTAGGGATGGGAGCTCCAAAGAGCCAGGCGGCCAGAAAGGCGGGGTGTTGTGGATATCGTACAGGTGGGAGACTGGAGAAACCAGGTAACAGATACACTTTCTCCCAACGGCCTGAAAACGCCTTTGAAGAACGTGGTGTAGTTCTATAGAGCATTGACACAAATCACACCTCATTCTGCAAATGTTGAAATGGAGTAAATTACCTAATGATGTTTTTATTTTATTTAACCCACATTATCGCCTAGCAGGACTACGGTGATGCTGCATGTCTGTGCCTGAAGCCTCTGTATTGACGCGTCAACAATACCGTAGCGTTATCTCTTCAGCAATCCAGCCTCGTGGCAGCTCATGAGATTTGTCTTCTTGTTTCTTCAAGTGTCTCCTCATATTAAGTTCTCGGCCCTTATCTAACTAAGAGATGGGCCTGCACTGTCACGTCACCATCACAGCCTGCACCTACCTTCCTCTGCCACAAAAAGCTTCATAGAGTACACTTACAGAAGGCAGAATTTTCCAAAGACAGACAGTTTAATCCTGCGCATGGGCTGACAGGCTGAAATCACTACATGCTTTGCTGCCTACTTTTCCAAATTCAAAGAACTAAATGCGTGTTCACACGCTGATGAAAATGACCCCAAAATAACTCCAAATTTCAGCAATTGATTCTGTAATTGCCAAACCAACAAGATATTCAACTCCACATCTACCTCCAGATCTTGGAGAAAGAATGAAAGGTAATACAACAAATATTAGTCATAGTGCTATAGGCACTACTACGAGACGATGAAATTGTAATATAAAATAATATGTAAAGTTCTCTAGATAACAAAGTATGTAATAGTTACCTAAGCTAAGCACAAAGGGATTGTTAATCAAGGCCTTGCTGTCACAGACAGATCTTACCAGCCTGTAGATTTCTAGTGTTTTGACAATCATGAGGTCATGAAAACACATAGTACCTAAAAACATTTGCAGACTTAATTAGATACTTTAAAAGGGAGAGGCCAAGATCAGACTGACTGTAATTGTACAAAGCTCATAAACACACACCGTGTTCCCTAATCATTATTCTTTTCCTGAAGAATCCTCTAAATTCTTTCATTAACATTTATTGAAAAGACATGACTTTAAACTAATGACAAGTAGTTTAGTAGTTTACGTGACAAGTTCTGTTTTGCTACTGTCACTGTTTTACAATAGATCTACTGAGATTGCAGCATCACAATATTGAAAAAAAGCTAAAAGCAAATGTAAAACTGGTTACTAGAGAAATCTAATGATATTTGCTATTTTTAAAGGGTGAAAATAAATGGTGATTGATCAGGGCTGGTTTAGGGCTCCAGCCACACCCCACACTTACTTCACTATGCAAAGTTTACTGAACATGGTTTTAGTCGTAATTTTACAATGGCCATTTTCCCATTAAACTGAAGACACAGTTTCTCTACACAAATCCTCCATGAGCTGCACAGTTTATTCACAGCTGTACCGGCCGATTCCACAAAACACCTGTACAAAGTACGGTCGCTCCGTGTATTTGTACTAAATTCAATACACCACACGTGCTGCGTGCACACAGAACAGCGCATGATTTATGTACCTGAGACTGCAACAGAGAGCACCAAGAAAGCCCCGACGCCAGTTAACAATAAACCAAACCGAGTTAACAACTCATTGCGCAAACCAGGTGTGACTTGAACTGGCGCTTCCAAAAGCCTCCCCAGACAATTCTCATGCCAGCGCCATTTCCCAAGACATTGCTGGCATAAGCACCCACACAGGGGCCTGCAGAGGCAGAACATGGCTGGCCTGAGGTGAAGCACAGGTAGGCCTCCGCTTGAGGTGAAGAATGGGTAGGCCCCAGCCCGCAAGACGCTGAGCCACTATGGCCTTTACCACTCGCTGCCTGCAAATGCAACAGTGTTTTAAAAAGCGTTCCTGGCTTTAATTTGATCTAATTAAGAAGCGATTTATCTCCAGTAGAGCAGGGCCGCCCCCTGCCCTGGGCCTCACACCCACCCAACCAGCCTCGAGGCGGCGGCCGCTGGCCCGCGCCCGCGGAGGAAGGCTCCGCCCTCCCCCCTCAGGGGAGAACAGCGCATGCGCCCTGCCTGGCAGCCAATAAGAGGGGAGGCCGCTGGCCCTGCCTCGTTCTGATACCGCCCGGAGCCAATCAGAGAGGCTAGAGTTGTGTGGCGGAAGTCGGGCCTCGGCGGGTGCGCGGCGCCATGGCCGCCGGTTCTGTGGCAGCGCTGGCGCGGGCGTTGGAGGCGCTGGGTGAGGGGGCACTGGTGCGGGCCTGGGGGGAGCTGAGGGGAAGCTGGGCCCGCAGGACGGGTGTGGGGGGAGCGCTCCCCCCCTCCGAGGCCCTAGCCGGGGGCTGTGCCGCGGAGCCACGTCTCCCGGGGCCTGCCGTTCCCTGAGTGAAGGCTTGTGGTTGGCCAGCGGAGGCCTTCCCGGGCTGCCCGCGTGGGCTTCGCCGCCGGGAGGGACCCTTGGATGAGGCAGCGTTAGGCTTAGGGAGAGCAGCGGTCCTGTGCTGCCGCAGGGCAGCGCTGGGCATGCCCAGCTTCCCGGTGAGCCCAGGGACTCGGTGCGGGTATTGCTCCCCGGGCTCGGGGGAGTGACTCAGGGCTGTCAAATTGCAATTGCATGGACTCAGTCTGGGGCTTCGGGGCCTTCTGGAGTCGCTTGTATTCAGCTTTCCTTGGGACGCTGAGCAGGTTGTGTTAATGCAATTCAGGACAAGCTCCCTTAAAGCTTTGCTTTTAACTTAAATACATGCATGATGACCGAGGAATTCTTCAGAGAGAGATTAGATTTATTGCAATAACATGGTAAGGATTTGCTTCTCACCTCTACTGCACGTGCTTTTCAGATGTTGGTGGTGCAGCAGATAAGATTAATTTAATACCTCAAGACTTCTTTGCAGAACTGGTAAGTAGGGCAATAAATGGGGTGTGGAAGGGCTTCTGGCATGCTTTGATTATGGGAAATCTTTTTGTTTAAGCTCTTCTGGTTTTTGTCTGTTGCAAAGGGAATCTTGGGTATGTGGTAGCTTAGATTTACATGACTCATAAAATGGACCAGTGCTGCTAAAAGCAATAAGATTGCTTTAAATTGATGGTTTTATCACAGAAGACTTTTAAAAATGTGGCTTTTGCCTCTCATCTAAATGAGATATCCAGCTACCTTGCTAGAAAACATTCAGCTGGTTTACTGTAGCGTGCACTTGAACAGAGTGACGGTTCAGTTAGTATGAAAATGGTGTGTTAAGTAGGAATAGCTAGTGAGGAATAACTAGACTAAAAGTCTTGACTGGATTTATTTGATTTTCATGGATCTGATGTAACTTTAAAATCAGTTGTTTCAATGACTTTATTCTTCTCTCTGCATTTGAAGAATCCTCCTGTTGTCCATTTTTGCATTAACCAGTTTTCTTTTTTGTTTTGTAATCTCCCAAGTATTCAAACTAGCTTTGTCTTGTGTATTAAAATATGCATTAAGAATGTTTTCAAACTTACTTTCTTTACAGTGTGAACAAATAATTCAACATCTGAACCATAAGATTCCAGGTGTAAATGTAGCTGAATTGTGTCAGGTAAGTTTGGATACTAGCACTTATAAGCGTGTATATGAGCTGTATATACTATAGAGGATAGATTCCCCAAGTCAATTTTTTAGGGGGGATATGTATACAAAGAGGGTTTTATTAATGCATAATTTATTATTTGTAATTGTTTGAACATTCTGTTTCTAGAGAATTCAAACGTCTGGGATTGAGATTAATGTTGGTGACCTGGCAAAAATAGCTAACATTGTTTCCTTTCTATTTAGGTAAGCACAAAATGATTTACTTTGCCTTGTGCCTTTTTTCCCTCCACCCCAACTTAGTAGTGGTATTAAAAAGTGACATCAAATGTGGGTATAAAATGAGCTGATTTAGGAAAAGAGCAAAAGTTTGTAACTCTTGGTACACAAGAAAACTTCTTGCCTTTGTTTTTAAAAAATGTGTAGTTACTTAATATGTAGACTGACTTTTTGTAATTAAAAAAAAAAAGAGAGGAAATTTTTCTAAGATCCTTTCTGCAAGCATTAGAACTACTGGCAAAATAAAAGAGGAAGTTAATCTCAGTTCTAAAGCTAAGCGAGTTAGGCCTTTGCCTGGAAGAAGTGTGTTCTAAAAACTTTTTTTCTTAGAGACTAGACACTAGTGTTTGCTTTTGTTTGAAGGCACCAGTTTTATAATGTGGAACTGCTTTGATATGGGTAGAGTTTTTAGGCAGTATTGTTAGCTGTTCTTTTGATGTGCATTTTTCTATTTTCTGAAAGATAAAATTTTCAATATCTTGCTTTTAATATCTAGTATTGAAACGTTTTATGTGACGTTAGTATGACTGGAGAAAATATATCTGTATGAATTTAAGATATTACTTTTTCCTCTATAAAATATAAACCCTTGATTATATTACACCATACTACTTGGATCACCAACTCTTTTTCTCTTTTATTAATGTCTCTTTAAGAGGAGTGGATCTGCGTGAACAAACCTAGGGTGCAAGTGGGTTTTTTTACCTGTTTCTGTCGAGGAAATCAAGTTGCAGTATTCCTCTAGACTTGCTGCCTTTTCATTTGAGAGTTATTGCAACATTTGACTCCTGTTAGTACCAATTATACCATTACCTAGAGGTCCTTACTTGCCTTCTGGTGATCCTTAAATTACCTCTCCTAAATGTTTAATTAAACTGCCTTGTTTCTAAAGTAATAATGTTGTTAAACTGCTCTGTGCACACATCTTTCACTGAGTTATGTCTTTTTTTTTCCGTTGCAACAGCACCGGGAGGCTGTGATTACTTTTGTTTTAATGTTGTGTGTTTTGCAAGCCCAGCAAAGCTCGGTCTTTTCATATTAAGATACGTTAGAAGTCATGGGTTTTTTTGCGTGTGAATACAGAAGATTAGTAAAATAGTATGGAAAACAAATAAATCACAGGCTGCCTAGTTGTTATAAAGTACGTAGACAAAGCAGAAATAAAAAATTGCCTATTTGGGGTGAAGTGAGAAATTGTATTAAATTCATGGAGAATGGAATTGACGTGGTATTCTTTGGCTATACCTATAGCACAGCAGCCAGAAACAATCTCTCTACAGAAGAACTCGTCTCCACCTTGGGCAGTGCAGTCAGCGCACTGCCAAAACATGCAGTTCAAGTTATTCGTCATGTATGGAATGAGCAGGGCAAATCCGTTAATGTCTCAGAAGATGCAAGAAATATGGCCACAATGGGGCAGGTAACGAAATGACAAAGTGCAGTTGAGCTAACTGTTAACTTTTCAGAAATGTCAGTGCTTCACTGTGTATGTTGTATTGTCAAGCACATGGTCGTATCTTGACTGCCTAAAGCTTTCCTACATAGATATATTTTTTTATATATGTGTGTGTGTATATATATTTTTATATATATATATATACTCACACATCTGTTGACAAATATCTACCCAGATAAAGAAGCATATACAGTAAAGGTTGTCTAAATGCTGAACAGTTTTCTAACATTATTGTTTGGATGACAAATGCCCATTTCATACCTCTTTAAAAAATTAGTGCTTTGTAAGTATTATCAGGGAAGGTGAGCGGCAGTCGCTGTGGCAGACGATTGTATTACTGTTTATGTAAATCTGTTTTAAAAATAATTTGAATTGTACTTTTGAGTTGACAACACCAGCACTTAATTGTTTTATTCTTTGTCTCCCTTAAGTTTAAACTCTTTTAAAGATGCTTTCTGTCAATATCCAGCATTCCTTTTTTTTCCCTTTTTGAAAAAGTAGCAGTGTTTTTGCATTTTAAGATCTTTTATTCAAACAACAGTTTTAAAGAATATGTAATTAGGGGGGGGAAAAATCTTTGTCTGAGGCTTGATAGTAAGCTTCTAAAGGCTGTCTTCACTTTGTTCAACAGTTCTGCCTATCGTAAAAAGGCTAAAAACGATAACTTACCTGTGTGAACTGTATTTATGTTTTACTTTGATTTATCTAAAATAGTTATGAAATGCCTTATTTTTTCCCCTTATTGGAATTATAAAATTTTTGTGTGCTGTCTGATGTTTTTCTTATGTTTCCACTTGATTTGGAAACTTCTAAAAAAAAAAAATAGGACAAAAGCATGAGTGATACACAAGCTAGGTGAGCTCTGTGGCTTAAGCTCCTATTCCTAGAACTTTAAATATAGACTGCACTTGGCTGTTGACAGTACTTGAATGAGGAAAACAGATTAAGTGAAATAAGCAATTTAATAAGTTATTTTTTTCTACTGTGAAAAGGAAGGGCAGATGATTTTGCATTCACAATAATATTTGAATGTACGTGTTTGGTTTCCATTTGGGTAGGAGCTTTAGATGTCCTATATAGTCTGTAAAACATCCATCCAACAAAACAGCAACTGTAGGCTATATCTTTAACACTGTTTCCAATTGCATTCTTCTTTGTAGTTTGTAGATATTAAGTGGAAACTGGGAGTTGCGATGAGCTCTGACACCTGCAGGTCTCTGAAGTATCCTTATGTTACAGTGACGCTAAAAGTGGCAGACCCTTCAGGACAAATAACAGACAAATCTTTTGAAATGACGATCCCACAATTCAAGGTCTGTAATCGGCGTTGCTTGGTTCAGTCTCTTAAAAACAACAGTGACATTGTGAAGGAACAACTGTATACCTTGATGCATGCATTTGTGTTGTTTATTTACCAATACAATCATTCAAAGGTGAAGTGTTAAATAATTATTTAAAATGCTGGAGCTAAATACTTATTTCATAGCATTTAGTTCTGCATCACTTACCCAAAAATGTTGATTTAGCAGTAATTAATTGGTTCTCTTACAAATAAGTGAACAAATGAAGATGTAAAGACTTTTGCATCTTTCTTGTCAGCTGTCACTCTGCCTTATTAAAAACGGATGGAATACTCTAAATCTAGGGAACTTGTCCCTATCCCCAAAATCTAAAACTTGGGTAGAACCTAACATTTGCTAATAATTAGGAATGGAGGTCAGCCTGCTTTGTCACCACTGGCTCTTAATTGCTATGCCTTCATCTATGAATTTATGTAGCTGTGTTTAATTTTGTACGAATGGGGCACTTCTGTTGTCATTCATGTTTAAAGGGCAAATACATCACTTAGAATATCATACAAGCTTACAAATAAATAAATCATTTGAGCTGGACTGGCAGGGATTTGAGAAGGATATTCTGAATCCTTCGGTATTGTGAAATGTTGTATTCATTCTGGTTGAAATCTATTTAATAATTTGCTGTTCAACTACTATAAGAAATTGATGCTATACTTGAGAAGCCTGGATTACTTCAGTTGGAAATAGAAACATTTGTGTAAGAAGGGTGTTCTTTGGTGTTTGTTTTATTGTGGTGCGAGAGCTACTCTGTATTTTTCTTTCATAGCATCTTCTTCTATTAGTAGGCAAATCTATGCAAAAACTACCAGCTGTGTAGTTTTAATAGTGAACGTGCCCAAATGCCAACCAGCCCACAAAAAGAAAGGTGGAAACTTTCAGTTCAAGCTGCAAATTGTAACCGGAGGAAAGAGGGAGTGTGAGAAGCACGGATTGTGACTTTTGTCTGAAACTTATCTTAACTCTTGCTTTTTAGAACTTCTTCAAACAGTTCAAGGAAATGGCTGCGGTTCTTGAAACAGTTTGAAAAGAACTTTTATTTACACTGAAGTTTTGGACACACTTATATCAAGTAAACTTTCCATTCTGCACAGGGAACAAAGTGCCACTGTACAGCAAGGTATGTATCCTTGTCTTTAGCACAGGTATTTGTCAGCATCATCCTTGCATTGCTGTGAAGATTTCTTCGCTTTTGAGTATTTATCTTTAACACTGTTTCGTCTGTGAAAATGTGTTCAGCTTGGTTCATCCTGGTAGACAAAAGATCAGGATGTGTATGGAGAAGGGTCACTGTAGACTTTCTAATATCCAAGAGTAAGAAACTACATGTAAGAAACTACACATGTAACTTTGGAGTGTGGAAAGATACCTGAAAACGTTGTCTGGGAAGATACAGAGAGAAGCGTAAACCCCATGTTAACACTTAATGCCTGTATAATTCAGGTGTGCTTGGACTCAACAATAATATTAAGTATAAGGAGTATATGAAGTTACACGTAACAAGCATACATTTGTTCTCGAAGAATAGCAATGTCAAGTAGGTAGTTGCAGGTACTTGCAGTTCTGGCTCTCAGTCGTCTTTAAATAACTGGAGAATGTACTTGTCCTAACAGCTTGTTTATTTCAAATACTTATTTCCCACCACCTAGACTTACAAAACTGAGTTAATGCATTAAGCTTTTCTGGAGACCTAAAATTTATTCTCTGAAATGAAACCCAGAGGCTAATTTTGAATAAAGGTAGAAAGGTGAATTTAATTCAAAAGCATTTTAATATCTTTTTCTCTTTGCATTTAATCCAAGTCTAATCTGTGGCACTCTGCTTGATGTTTTGATCAGCAGTCTGCTTTCTAATTAAACTTGAATGTTGATGCAGTTGCCTCACTCCAAGCTCTGAACTAGAAAAGTCAAGAGGAAACTTGAAAATTCAAGCCAGAGTGTTAGCCAAGCACATCAGAGAAAGTACCACCCTGCAAGTCCACAGAATTTCTTTCCTGCTTGTCCACTGGCTCTCGCTGTCAGAGAATGTCCTAACCAGCAAAATTTTTGATTCTGAAGAATGGAGGCATTTCCAAAGGGGGAGTGATAAATCCAGTGTGCTTGCATGCTCTCTTTTGTTGTTGTTGTTCTTGAGTTTTCCATAAACAAAACACAAACTGCAAACATAGTGGGATGCAATAAAAACAATACTGTTGCATTTCAAGGTGCGGTGGTGATGTAGGAGAGCAAGTAAGTCTGAAGAGAGACAATTCATACTAATAAGCAGACTGAAGTTTATGCTGCAACTTCAGAAGGGTAGAGACTGAGAAACAGTTTTGCTGGGACAGATCCTCAAGTGATTTCAGGCTGCCTTAAGTGAGAAAATCTACCTTTCTTAACCCACTTTTTTTATTAACTTTTTTTAGAAGCTGGCTGAAAGTCATTGATACAGGTTCTGCCTGTCTTTTTGTGTCATGAAAATAACCTGCAGCATATTGTGCATACGGCATACTGCAATCCTTTCAGTGAAGAGAGGTACACCCCCGCTTTTTGGGCAACATGCATGGTGCATAAAAACAGTTGCTTAGAAGGCCAAATAAGCGAAACAGTGTTGGCTTTAACAAAAGATAGTAAAAGTTTTGGGCCGTGGCCATTGATGTGGATGATGCTTCCTTTGTGCTGTTGTTGGCTTTGTGGCTGGGGAGAGCAGACTTCTCTTTTCCAGGACCCTCTCGATGGTCACAAAGTGGTCTTGGGAACAGACTTCCTGTTTGCATTTTCCCTTGTCTGCCTGCAAGGGCTCAGGGCTGAACGCAGCACAAAAAATCCTCTCTGTGTATGGAAAAGTGATGTGAGCAGCTGATTTTTTTTAATTTGCAGAAGTTGGAGTGTAGGGCTGCTATAACTGGAAAATGTTTGTCATTCTTTGGCCTAGTGAATTAATTGGCTTTCATCAATGCAAGAATTCTAGAAAAATACTTTTCAGTAAAGCTCGAGCCTTACAAATACTTCTCATTTGTTCTAATGCACTTAAGTTCTTCACATAGCTGAAAACATTGGTGCCTTCATTGGAGCTGGATGGAAAAGAAGATTTAATTAATCATATCTTCTAGAAACAACAACTTAGTAGAGGCTGGAAGGTAATGAGGAAACTTTCAGTTACCTTTGTTGCTTGGTCCATCAGCAAGAGGAGAAAGTTGGCAGCCTTTGCAAAGTCTTACTTGCATTTTGTCAAGTCCAATATTCTAGAAATATTAATGAATATTTTTGAAATGTCCCTGAAATCCAGCATGTTGTAACTCTGCCGGGGCATGTGTGCTACACCAGCACAACTGTTTAAGAATTTTCAGAGGTGTTTGTGGACATCTAGGAGATGTGATTAAAAATTGTGTATGTACACAAACTTCGGAGTTTTGTCCTGATCACTATCAGTAGGAATTCCTATGCTGAGTAATGGAAGAATTACATACTTTATTAAATAAAAAAAAATACAAGCCTAACAGTTTTCAGGGTAGCAACATTAACATGTTCAAACAAGCTGTTGAATTGTTTGTCTACTTGTGCAGAAAACCAGATCTTTTCAAAGAGTGTCAGGAGTCCTTGCATGTTCCTATTTCTACTTGTTGACTGATACGGAATTGTATAACAAATATTTTTGTAAGTCCACAAATGGTCATTAAACATATAGGTAACAAAGGTAATGATGGTCTGTACTTTGTTTTAAGCCTACTGCATGAAAGCCTGTCTTATAAATGTGCTGTAATAGTTAAAGTTCAGGACTAGACTATGACTAAACTTCTTTCCTTATTGAATTAGGATGAAGTTCAGACATACACAGCCTTTCTCTGTGTCAGGGTACCAAGGAGCTGAGGGATAAAAATATTCCTTGCAAGCTGCAGTTATCAATTACAACACTTTGTTTAGCTGTAAGTATTGAACCAGGAAAAGACAGAAGACATGAGACTAATGAAATCTTGCAGGAAATTGCATTCAAGTGGTTTTCTTTCCTTAACTGTATTTAGAAGATAAGTAAACAATTTTTCTTTTCAACATTTGTCTGGAACAGAGCAAGAGGAAGGAAGAGAGGAAAAAATGGTCTTATACAGTAAACAAACCCAGGGGAGGCAAAATGAAAGTATCTCCTGGTGATGACTGTCATCTTCATCGCATGACTTTTTTTTTTTTTTGGCATTAGTTTCAAACATACCAGCTCTCTTACAGAAAGCTATTTTGTAGAAAAACAGAGAAAGGCCCACAGAAAGAGTGCACAAATGGCTGTAGTAATTTCTGTGCACAACTGGTTTTTCACATTTGGCTTCTGCACACTTTGGTCTAGTCATGGCCAAAGTAGAAAGAACATCTCTGTTAGTTTGTTCCTGCTTCCACAAAATCATGCTGCCTTTCTTTATCCGCATTTTAAAGGTATGTAACCTGGTTCCACTGTACGCCTGCCTCTCCCCCTTTATTTTTTACCTTCCTGTTTTAGAGCCTTTGCATTCTATTTGAACACTTGAAGAAACATTACTTGGACCAATTAAAAATAGAGAGATGATAAATTTAAAGGAGAGGAAGAATGTTGTTTCTTCTTCCTGCTTGTCCTCTTCCCTATCGTATTTGAGTGGTTTATTACCCACTTAACTGTGGGTGTAATGAGAGGGTAATTTCCAGTCCTTTGCAGAGGCGCGCATGGTTCTACTTAGTCCTTGTGGGTACTGGAATAACATACAAAAGTGTCTGAGTCATTTAATCTACCTGCAGCAAAAAATGCCCCATCTCTGAAGAACCTTTGCAACAGAGGCAGCGACTTAAAATGCAGCAGCCTCTCTCTTATCCACTACCCTGTGGTTGTGTTCATTTCCCAGACAGATTTTTAGTAAAATATTATGTGATTATTGGTTTGGCTTCTAGCCTACTGCCCATTCACTTGGTTAGGAAGATAGATGGTTGTAGAGAGGTGGGGGTTGGCCTCTTCTCCCAAGTAACAGGTGATAGGACAAGAGGAAACAGCCTCAAGTTGTACCAGGGGAGGTTCAGATTGGATATTAGGAAAAATTTTTACACTGAAAGGGTTATTAAGCAGTGGAACAGTGGTTGAGGCACCATCCCTGGAGGTATGTAAAAGATGGGTAGATATAGTGCTTAGAGATGCAGTTTAGTGACTTTGTGCCACTGAAGAAGTAGGGAAGCTGAGATTGCCATCTTCTCAGAGAACGCTAATTTTAGCGTTTCTAGGTTTCCTCTCCCTTTGCTGCATTTTCCTCCTATGGCTAATTCCAGTCTAGCTGCCTTACCTGAGGGAACGATTTTTCTCTAGTATGTGTAGGTGCCATAGTTTCCAAATACTTGTTAGTGTTAACATTATAAATATTGTTATATTTATAAATTGGAAATTTCAGTGTCAGTTTTATACTTCACATATTGAGCTTTGGAACAGTAAGCTTTAATAGGCATATTAAAAAAAAAAGAAGGAAAATTCTATTATTTCATACAACAAATTTCTGTGCTATATAGTATTGTAAGAGGAATTAGTCATAGCATTGGTCGCCAGGTGGCACTCCTACATACAGTCTTGATAGACAGTAATCTTTTGAGAGCGTGTTTGACAACGGGATAAGGACTAGAGGTTTCATCCCCTGTGTAGCGCTTATCTGGAACTGCACACATTCATGCCACCACAACTTCCATCCTACTTACACTGTACGGAAATACTCTCAACTTCCATGTTAATTACTAAACAGATGAGTGTAATGATTTCCAGTGACATAAACAAGATTCAGCACTTCAATGGTAACAGAATATATACTATATATTGTGTATTTGTGGTAGGTTACAGCAGTGATTTAATTATACTAATGTTTCTGCATTATTAATTGCTCTTTAAATAGTACCATGATACATTTCTGCTGGGGCTTATTTTTGTTTTACACTTTTTTCCCTATTTATACATTGAATCATAGAATGGTTTAGGTTGGAAGGGACCTTCAAGATCACTGAGTTCCAACCCCCCTGCCATGGGCAGGGACACCTTCCACAAGATCAGGTTGCTCAGAGCCCCATCCAGCCTGGCCTTGAACACTTCCAGGGATGGGGCATCCACAACTTCCCTGGGCAACCTGTTCCAGTGCCTCACCACACTCAGTGAAAAATTTCTTCCTGATACATAATCTAAATCTACCCTTTTCCAGTTTGAAGCCATTGCCCCTCGTCCTATTGCTCCACTCCCTGATAAAGAGTCCCTCCCTGTCTCTCCTGTAGGCCCCCTTTAGGTACCAAAAGGCTGCTCTGCAGTCTCCCCAGAGCCATCTCTTCTCCAGGCTGAACAACCCCAGCTCCCTCAGCCTGTCCTCATAGGAGAGGTGCTCCACATCTCTCAACTAGATTTTCCTAGATCTGTATCTTGTTCATAGAATAATCATTTGCATTTCTTTATCCAAGGTTTTCATGCAGTTTAGCTACTCTAACTAAGAAGATCCTTCTTCTGTATATTTTTATGCAGCCTAGTTTTTGGTGACATTATGCCACACTTAGGGATACACTTTCACTGAAAGAGACCCTGTTGCTTAATTCCCCTGTGAACTATCTCTGAATATGAAAAATAATGTTCAGATGTTCTCGGTGCTACTGATGCTGCAAAGAATTTTTCTGTTCCCCATTAATGGGGCCCAAATGTCATCACTACTGTGTCTTGGGCAGGTTACAGTTGGGTTTTTTTTTAAAAAAAAAAAAGTCATCTGAGAGCTTGGCCAATTTAAAGCAAGACAGGCTTCCTTCCCTGTCATGCCTCTGAACCAGCAAGTGCTGGATGCTGCAAGCACACATGAAGCTTGAGAGGAGCGTTAAACTTTACATCTAGAACGAGTTAAGGAGTGTAAGCGCGTGCCTCGTGCGAATTGCTGGTGTGCTGTGCAGCGCCGCTTCTCACAGTTGGGAAGACAGGAGATGCTCAGTAGTAGACAGAGTCAAGACAACAGATGTCGATTTACCTAGGAGAGAGTCAAGGACAATGATAAAGGGGATTAAGGGGTTCCCATCTGTTCCTTTTTTTTTTTTGGTAGCTCCGCTGGCACCGATCTTGGTATTGTTCTGGGACAAGAAGTGCCCTGTTCTTCATGGTAATACCTTCTCTTACCAGAGGTACCGGGTTGTGAAGTTGCATTTTAAGAGAGTTACACTGTTGCAGTCTTAATGGTATTTGCATTTTTCTCTGGGAAAAATACAATTTGTGACCTTTGAAGTACTCTTGCCCTTCCAAAGCATCTCTGTTCTGCATTGTTTCTGCACCACGCTACAGATCTGCTAACCTTTCTAGCCTGTGGGTCATCCTTTGTAATAATATATTGGTGCGATAATATAAAGATTTTCCATCTAACTTTGGCAATAACAAGAAATCCTGTCTCAGTTTCCGTTATGGAGAGTGGGAGGGGACCAGGATCCCTTCCAAATGATAAAATGAGGTAGAGGTAGTGGGCACTGTCAGGGAGAGAAGTAGACTCCAGCAGTCACAATACTCTCTTCCTCCTTTTTTTCCCTTCTTTGTATGTTACTGCAGTGGTCAGGGAATAGGAGGGAAGTAAATACCTCCTTTATATAAAAGCAGAAATAATCGGGAATGTGGAAGTTCTTGTTGCAGAAGTTGCTCTGTCTCCTGCAATAACTAGCTTTACAACTGGCCTGAGCTGCCAACAGCCACCAAACCCTGTATTATCTCAACAAGAGGGATTTTAGTCAGCTGATCGCATACCTTTTTTTGTGGGGAGAAACCTTTAAAAAACCCTCACAAACAAACAAAAAACCCTACCGAATTGCAAATGTTCCCACCTGGAAAGATGCTGTGATCACGTGTAAGCACACAGGACTCGAGATTAAAACTTAGTTTTAAACAAAAAGCAGTGTTATTCTTCACTGAATTCAACCTCTGCTGTGCCAGAAAGTTTCGTGGGATGACTTGTTACATGAAAAACTGACAACAGCAAGAATCTGTTCCACAATCAAATGCTTCTCTTAATCAGTCCTATATTAAATTGAATAACAATACACTGAACACAGACATCAAATGTGGTGGGTCGCCTTAAGTTCTAGAGAAAATTCTAGCTAGGGATTATTCTCTTGCAAACTTTGCTCATTCCAGTTCCCCTAAATCTGTTTTGGAATGGTTCTTCCTGGCAGAAAAAAATTATAATCTGTCATTACAATCAAAAAAGATTAGTGCCATTTGAGAAGGAAAAAAACCCCACCCAACCCCCTATCGGATGAATTTTTCATCATCTTTATCATGTACAAATTGCAGTGAGTGTCTCCTGCTATTGACATGTCTCTACAAGACTGATGTGTCTTACTCAAAACTTTGGCATTACATTTTAAATTACAATAATCTCTATATATCTGGCAAAACACACAATTTTCAATATTTCTAGTGATGTTTTTACACACTTACTAGAGGAGGCGCCAGAATTTCTCTAGCAGCTAAAGTTTAGAGCCTTGCTAATAAGCCAAATCTAATGAACTTACTTTCTAATACTTCAGTCATATTTCCAGAAGTTGATTCATTAGGGTCTTCAAATAAGACTGGGTAGTTTAAATCAATAAAATGTTTTNACAAAGATAAAAGACTCTGATAAAGGGTCCCTCCTCATTTTTCCTGTTGGCCATCTTTAAGTATTGGAAGGCTGTAATAAGGTCTCCCTGGAGCCTTCTCTTCTCCAGGCTGAACAACCCCAGCTCCCTCAGCCTGTCCTCATAGGAGAGGTGCTCCACATCTCTCAACTAGATTTTCCTAGATCTGTATCTTGTTCATAGAATAATCATTTGCATTTCTTTATCCAAGGTTTTCATGCAGTTTAGCTACTCTAACTAAGAAGATCCTTCTTCTGTATATTTTTATGCAGCCTAGTTTTTGGTGACATTATGCCACACTTAGGGATACACTTTCACTGAAAGAGACCCTGTTGCTTAATTCCCCTGTGAACTATCTCTGAATATGAAAAATAATGTTCAGATGTTCTCGGTGCTACTGATGCTGCAAAGAATTTTTCTGTTCCCCATTAATGGGGCCCAAATGTCATCACTACTGTGTCTTGGGCAGGTTACAGTTGGGTTTTTTTT
>VXBO01002222.1:71040-114002 GCA_013400135.1 Rhinoptilus africanus | reverse complement strand
AAAAAAAAAAAAACCCAATTCCCTGTTATATTTGATGAGGTGGTTGCTTTGTTTTTGGTTTTTTTTTTTTTTTTTTTTTTTTTTTTTTTTTAGTGAAGAGGGTGGGAAGTATTAAAACTGTAAACTTCTTAGTATATTAATTTTTATTTTGAACCGACATACTGTCAGAGGTTATTAACGTTGGAGGGATTTAGAATTGTGTATATAGCTGTGGCTTGAGCCGTCATCAGAGACGGGACAGGAGATACCCCAAGTGGAGGTAACTACACTTAACTTGCTGGCAACTGCTGCCACCGTTGTGCTCTGCCAGGAGAGAGCACGCAGAAAGAGCGTGAAATGGAGGGGATTGTGTTTGGCAAGGGAGGAGGCAGAATGTCCTTTTAGGAATCTGACCGTATGGACTGAAGAGAATCAATGCACCCGCCGTTGGCAGATGCTGAATCAGATTTATTTTTGGTGTAGGTCTGCTCTGGTCCCATGACTTTGTAAGAAAACCTCATTCTGTAAGATGGTGGGTCCCTGTTACTTTTGAGAACATGCAAAAACTACATACATTTACTTTTGGGAGGCTGTTTCTAACTAAACATTTTATCCATATATCTTCCCTTCTTTCGTCACAGGGGAGAAAGTCCTTATGTGCATGGAATTAAATCAAATTGATACTATAGATAAAGCCTTCCTATTGCAGGAAGTTATTAGGATGAACAAGTTCCCTTTTACAGACTACTGTCTTGTTCTGATAATATAGTCTACATTTTATCTGTCAAGATGGTTTTTAGCCTTGTTATCGTTAATAAAGAATAAGTCCCTCATGTGAGGGTTACTCAGCATGTGATTACCAGACAAAGAACCAAAATAATGGCAGTAGATGCACAGCCAGTGGTGTGATTCACAACTGTCTGACTAACAGGCAGGTGGGTTTTAAGGTATCAAGAGGAAAATAAGGTGGATTTCTTTTCCGAGTTTTGTTACCAATTGTTGACGCTTGGTTGGTGAAGTCTGTGCACATTAATCTGTGCTTAAGCCTAGTCCTGAGCGGATGAAATCAGGCTGGAGGTTGGTAGCTCTGAAAATCCTCCTTTGAAGCTCTTGTTTGTTTGTTATAAGATAGATGCCGTTCTCGCACGCTTTCAAGATCTTCAAGTACATGCTTCTGTTTCGTATTGGTAATATGAGCTTCGTGTTGCGTATTAGCTTAGAAAGTATTTTTCACAGCTGTTATTTTAAGGCGACCTTGTTTTCCATGTTGGGCCACGGTTGCTTCCAGCCAATGTACGTTGGCACTGCCACTGAGGGGAGCGATCCTCTCCTCTTCAGGCCTCCTTCCTTCCTCTCGGCTTTGTCCTCATGGCAGCCCAAGTCTCTGTGTAGCCACAGGGCAAACAGGATCAGGGAACTGACTGGTGTTAAACTGGCTTTTCCCCCCCCTACCACCACCTTTGCTGGATTAGTTCCAAACCACTTCCCTCGTTTGCTTTACTGTGCAACCCTAATACTGTTTTATGTCAGTGCCGGTAGGTTGGAGGCACAAGGTAGCAACGTGTAGCCAAGAAAGGGAAGGATGGGATGGCCCTTTCAGCGGTTGGACTGGCTTCAGGCTAGCTGGAGATGACTACAAAGCCGTGGTGGTATCCGTCTTGGCAGTATTAAGTTCATCAGCCCACTGAATCACCCTGGAATGAAGGAAGGGTGGCAGGAGACATCATGTGGTCTTTTAAGTTAGAGGACAGCTAGCCGTCATTTTTGACGGCGGATGTAAATGATGAAAGTGAGAGGGTAACAATTGACTTCCAAGAGATCAGTGCTAGTGTGGTAATTAAAAAAAAAAAAACCCAACAACAATGTAGTTGAGAATGAAAATTTTGGCTGCAAGCCCACCGCTTTGTCCACCAGCGGTATTGCGCGGCATCTGGGATGCACGTGCAGTCGCTGTGACCACGAAAGGGGCTGTTACTCATAGAAAAAAAAGCAATACTTTTTGCCAGCCCTGGCAGATCTCTTTAGCAGATGACCAATAAAAAGCCAATGCGATACGTGCTGTGATAACGTCAGGTGGGAAGATAACGTCTTTTAATGTCATTTGCTGTGACAGAAGAGAAAGGAGAGAGTAAGGTGGTAGGAAACCCCTTTACATTTTATTTGAAAGCCTGCAAATTGTGGCTAGAGCTGAAAAGTAGGAGCCGGTGGGTCAGCTCCTGTTCTGGAGCAGTACTTTGGCACAGTGTCAAACCCAGAGCTCAGCTGTCGACATGGGGGTGGGACGCCAAGATGCTTCTATTAGGGGCTGTGTGTCTCTTTCTTTGCCCTTTAATTACCAGGGGAGAGAAAACTTCTGGAGCCATCTGACGGGTGAGAATGGGAACGGAAGGTTTGGACTTTTGTTTACCCCCCCTCAGGATTATTATAGTGTTTGCTGCTTCTCGTAACTTTAGAAAGCAGCAGCCAGCTGAAGTGGATGAGGGGAGTTGTCTGTTTTAGTGCTGGCCAGTAGCTTCTGAGTAGCAGCCAGAGATTTGTTAGTTTTGCATTGCTGTCATTTGAGAATCATCTAGGATGCACGGAGTCTTGTCTGTAGACATCAGATGACAGCATTGTCTCATTTTATATTTGGCAGATTTTCTTCACAACCCCAGGAACAGATTTTTTTTTTTTTTTAATAAAAACAAAACTTGGAGTTTACAAATATAGCAGGCATACCCTTCTCCCAGCCACCAAGAAAAGCCCTTTGGATTAGTGGTTTCAAGCTCAACTTTAACAGGCTTTTACCATGACATACTAATTTCATTCTGTAAACCAGATTTTAATTGTGTGAAGCGAATCATTGCTGTTTTGACAATTGGCTTGAGTTCCCTGTTCTCTGGGGGCGAGGCTTATGGTCTTATATCTTTCTGCACTTTTTTTTTTGAAAATTATTATGCTGGTCTAGACGGTGCGTTTTCTTCTTGGAGCATGAGAAAGCCTCTTTGGGGGGGAATTTTTTTGTTTATAACCTAAACTGGCATCCTGAATCTAATTACACTATAATTGATTCTTATTACTGAAGATAGTTGTCTTCTGCGGTTCAACAAGAACTTACTTGATGCGTTTTGTATTTCTTTTATAAACCTTAGAAGCAGCGATCAAAATACAGGGTTTTTACGGGGTTTTAAAGCTAATCCTAGCTGGCTGCGAAGGAGAAATGTCCTGGTGCGCAGACCTGAGTAGGGTTTAGCTCTTTTGTGTCTGGTCTGTAGCTGCGGCGTTTGGCTGTAACTGTGCTTTCGGGGGACCAGGCTGTCTCAAGGCGAAGCAGAAATAACGGAGCGTTTTGCTGACAAAGTAAAGCCGCGATAAGAAGCAGAGAGGTGGAGGGCTGGAGGCAGCCTGCTGGTAACCCAGATCCCGGCTCTGTCATCGCTGCATGGGCTAAAAGTCTGCTCCAAGAGTGTGTTAATTGTCTGTTAGATAATACATTTCAGTAAAGCAAGGCCATAGGATAGATTATTCTGAAAAACAACAGTGCAAAGCCTTTCATTTTAGCTTTTCAAAGGAGGCTTTTATGCTGTAATAATATCATGTTGTGTGCGGCTTCTTAAAGAATAATAGAAACGTTTGAAGAAGAAAATTCATGAACTTTACATTCATATTCCTTTTGCGCTTTGATTTTTATGTGACATAGGAGCACAGGCTAAACAGTAGGGAATTTTTGTCATATTAAGTACATATGTACAGCATTGTTGCAGTTCATATTAAAATGTTGCACAGTCGTCTGATAAGCTGTTTTGAATAAGTATAACAGACATGATAAAAAAGTTGGGCTCTGGGTTTTGAAGGTTTCTGCAGAAAACGGGAGAGATGCAGAGTTTGGATGCTAGATCGACTTGAGCTCACTTCGATTGCAGAGGAAAGAGGTGATGCTGTTTTCTATGAAAAAGATAAGTTGTCCCAGTTTTATCAAGAAAACAAGTCTTGGAGGGACCAGAAGAAAATTTTCTCGAAGTTTGGGTGGGTCAAAATTTCATTCATGGGTTGAGAAACTGAAAAGCGGTGACTCAAAACAAAGTGTGGATGCTGGAGGCTTGCAATGAATGCAGAATTGTTCGGTGAGCGGCCTCATTATCTCCAGCCTACGTGGGCTATACAGCCGCAGATGAGAAGTCTTGCACTCCCTTTTTTTTGTTGGGTTTTTGTTGTTTGGTTTGGTGATTATTTTTTTTTAATTTTTTTTTAAACAGTGTCAGACTTAAGATTTGGGAAATGGAACTGAAAGTTGAGAGCTTAAGGTTTTATTTTTGTTTCCTTAATGATGGATGTAAGCACTTTTTTTTTTTTTTTTTTTCTGAAAATGAGAGTGTTTCTCCCCTTAGGCATGTAAAGCTATCTTTTCAGGTTACAGTTTTGAACATCTTGTCCATGATAACTTTCTGCCATGTCCCAAACAGAAGAAATAATAAAAACATTAAAATTGTTAACTGTTTCTAAATGCTGATACGCAGCCTTTTTATCCCTGATTAATCTTTAGGAGAGGAAAGAGGGAATGGTTTTAAATACTATCATATCTGCTGTGTGAAAACTGAAAACCACACCGTTATTTGGGGAGGAGAAGTGACGTTATCGAGGTTTGTGTTTTCATAAAGGCAAAATAAAATATAGAATAATTAATATATGAAGCGATGTGAGTTCACTGAGAGTAGCTGTAGGTAATACAGTGACCAGATAATAAGGCTATTTTTATTTAAAGAAAGGAATTTGTATGCATCTGTGCACACCAAATCAAGGCTCCTCTTCTGATTATCTGTTCCTACATTTTTCTGCCCAGTTTTTCAAATGTAGAGGCAGTTTCTTCTAAAAATTAATTAAATAGAAAACTGAATTCCAAAAGGTTTATGTAGCTTATGTATGTCTTGGCAACGGGGAGACTCTGATTTTTAGGGATGGTAAAAATCTCAGACCGAAATGCTTGAAGTTAGCGTCTGTAAAAGTGAATCCTAAAAAAGATTCAATTTCCAAACAATCATCACAGAATAGTAGCGTGATTGACTCCTGCCCATCTCTGCTCTTTGCTAGAGGTTGGTATAGCACTTGATGTACACAGCTCACCCTTCCTTGTATCCGTCTTTCCTGTTTACCTGGTGGAATTCCCTGAGGTTCTTGAGTTTCTCTGAGGTAAAGTGGTGAGCACTGCAATGTATTTTGGAGGCCGATCACGGAGATTGCTGCCTACGCTGTAGGTCACGCAGAATTTTCAGCAGGGTTGGCACGGTCCCCTCATGGCACCAGCTGTCCTCTGCCACCTGGTTTTGTTTCCTTTGTGGTTTTAGATACTAGAGAGAGACAAGAAAAAAAAAAAAAGAAGAGTTTATTTCTGTGTGACTTTTATCATTTATCTATCCCATACGTGAATTGTGGCATCATCTACCTTTGCGTTCTGCACTGTTCTGAGGCATCTTTAGAGACCACAGGAGGTGACTGGGTAAAAAGACGAGAACTGGAAGTCTTGTATAGGTCATTAAACAATAAATACAGTGTTTGAGGGCAGCTGGAAAGCAAACTGAAGGCAACAAAGTGAAGTGACTTAATGCATAAAAAGGAACTGTGCTTTTCTGTTTTGTATCAACTGTAATCTAATACCTATGACCTTATGTTCTGATACAAATAGGTACACCAAGACCATATGCAGTAACATGGGTTCCAAAATAAATTAGAGCATCGCTAATGCAAGATAGTGTATGATCATGTCATGAACAGCTACGCCTGCCCTGGAGAGGTCTTCAAAGTGCAAAAAGGCAATACAGAATGGCAGAGGGGGGGCTGAAAGCACAAAGCGTGGAAGAGGCTACCCCAGGGTTGCAAGAAGTATGTGACCTCCCATTTTGTGGTCTGTTTTGGGTACCAGAGAGCATGCATGAGTTTTGGATATGCATATTTTCTTTTCCCTTTCCAGGTGTATTAACTAGGTGACAAGTGGCAGATCAGTGAGGTGGGCAAATGAGCATACTTGGTGGTCCTATAGATCTGAGAGAAGTCTGGTAATTCAGTCTTCCTCATGGCGTTGGTCAGAGGTAAACCTGTTCATGGATCAGTTCTAGTAGTATATTTAGGACTACAGGGAAAAGAACGTAAAAGTTAACTAAGTATCTTGAATAATCCAGTCAGTCTTCATTCCAAGCACGGTTGTGCTTTACCAGCGCAAAACCTACCATTGTCTGAAGCTGTGCTCCCTCACCTCCACCTCTCTGCAGCAGCCATACCACCTGAAATGAACATCCTTACGTCCTGCTGTTTGAGGCAAAGCCTGCTTAAAGCCATCCTTCCCGTAAGGTGGAATCCGCTGCTTAGTCCTCTGCCTCCATGCTGCGGGAATTAGCACTCCCATTGAGAAGATAATTACTCAGTCCTCTTCTGGAGAGGATGCTGCTGCTGGGTTTTTCTCTGCTCCCCAAGCAGATCATCTCTGAGCAAAAGAAAAAGGAAAACTATGGGAGCAGCAGGGCCTCTGAATATCATTTCACCCTCCTGGCGGTGAGAAGTTGTGTGTTGGCTTCAGCTGCGGTGCTTAAACGTGGCTTTTGTGTCCTTCTACATGGTTTTAGTTACTTAAGTCAACTGAACAAAACCATGAGATGTGTACTTCAGAGGCTGTCAGCCTCTGTTGGACATGGAAGTCTGTTCAGCTAGGGCAGATTGCAGATAGCAAGTACACATATAACATGTCTTAAATTTTATTTTTCTGTTCAGATCCTCTGAAAGATGTCCCAAGTGCATTACAGTTCTCTTCAGTTTGGACTGTTCGTAAGAGAGGCAAAATACTTCAGTTGAACCACCGCAAAAAGAAAAATGAATTTTTATTCTTTTTTTTAATGGGCTCTTGATGCCATTTAGAAATTCGGCTTAATGTTTTGGAGGAATTGTGTCTAATAAACCGCATTTCCTGACTTTATAAGTTAGTTGTAATAGTGAGTTATCTTCATCTTTGCTCAAATCTGGTTGCTTTCTCACTGAATCCGTAATTTCTTTTTTTATTGTTTCATCTTCTCAGAATTAGCCAGGCTTTTAAAAATGATCTCTTCTGGGTATTTTGAAGAGCAGTATGGTAAGGCTTTTCTTTTTCTGCGTCTCTGGAAGCACTGAAGATAAGTAGGATTCTACAGTATTGGGCACGTGGCGCTTTTCTGAAGGATTAAATTAATTTAAAATGCAAGCATGAGAGAGATCCTTCTTCAAAGCCAGTGTGAAAGACTTGTAGAAGCTATTAGATAAGATAAAACCAATATGAGAAAAGTATGGCTTTTTCCCAACTCTGCCATCCCTGGAGCTGTGGTTTAACCCTTCCCATTATAGCTGACTTTATTTAAAGTGTATTGCAGGCTTGCAGTTCATTTTTGCACGTTGATAAACCTTAACAAGCAGTTTGCTCTGTTGAAGTGTTTAGGGTTATGTTTTATTTCATTGCTCCTCTTGGCAAGAACGTGTAGAACTGCACAGTGCTGTGTAGAGATCCTTGGTGCATCGAAAAACATGTTGTGGGAAGCTGGAATATTATCCTCTGGGGCATAGCAATGACTGCCTTCCAGACTGTTCCCAATTTTGTTTTTCCTAGCAAGATTAATAAATATTTATTTTTTAGGATGCGATGTTAAATATGTTTCATGTACTCTGTGACGCCGATATGGGTTTCCTGTTATGTTCATGGGAAAAAAAAAAAAAAAAAGGAAAAAAAAGAGCAATGTCCCAGGAACTTTGGGAGTAGTCAGTGGCCTGTGGGTTCTTGAGTATTTCTGAACTAGAGTAAACATTCAGTAGCAGCAGTGAACTAGGATGTGCAATGCTAACTCGTTGAAATGTATTTTTATATGCCTTCTCATAGTTTGTTTCTTGTTTTGGCTTGATTATTCTTAACAACTTGATCTCAAGTTACGGTAGGACTTCTAAATAAAAATAGAAGTAGGGTAGTACATATTTAACGGTGCCGTATTTGCCAGAGAAGATCCAGTTGCTTTCTTTAGAAGCGCTGTGGTGGAAGGGTAGGAGCAAAGCAGCACTTAAAGCTCCAGCTAAATAAACCATGCGTTGCAAGCTGGTGTGTCACCTTCAGGTTGATGTCCACGGTGGGCTGCAGTGGACACGCAAAGCTCTGTGATTCCTGCCTGTCCCAGTTCTGTCACAGCTTGCAAAATCATGGCTTCAGTAGTCTAAAGTGAAAAAAAAAAATAAAATCCATTCCTGCTAGAGTGCAGATTAGAAGGAGAAGGGTTTGTGCATATGACCTGCTGCCATACTTGGCGATGGAAGTAACTACCAGATTGCCCTCAGTGGCATGGTACTTTTGTGGCAATCTAACAAATTGCCAAACAAGCTATTGCAACTATACTTAAAAAAAACCCAACGAACCAAACAAAAAACCCCACCATAATTTAAGATGCTGAAACATTGCTGTAAACGTGCAAATGCCATAGCATCTGATAGAGCTTTCTATGGAAAATACTGCTCTTCCTCTAACATTTGGTTTAGGCTGGTGTGCAAGGCTTTGGGCTTTTTTTATGGAGAAAGATTTTAAACAAGTATTCCTTTTGTAGAAAATACTTCTGGCCTGACTTTGTGGTCAGACTCAATGTGAGTCCCTTAATTTTCTGCGCAGGAGGACTGCAAGCTTGAGCAGTACAAAACAGCCTGTAAAGAGGATCCACTTTTTTTTTTTTTTTTTGTAAACCAAGCACATTATAAATAGAGGCAAGATGTTGGCTACTCTTCAGCAGCACTTCTTTTTGACGAACCTTGCCAAAAGAGAAAATCAAGTGGGCCTTTCAGTAGGAGCAACATATCGTACATTTATCTGAATTATTCATGAAGAAACACACCCAGATTGTCCACGGCATATGTGTGCATGGATTCAGATTTAGCCTTGAGGAAATTTGCTGACCTAAACATGGGAGCAGAGTGGGAGCAAGGCAACATGATTAAAGCCGGCTCAGAAGGAGTGGGTTTACATCCTGGCACCGCGCCTCGGATTCCCTGTCTGCTTAGTGCTAGGGAGAGCTAAAAATAGTATCTGCAGTTTAGTGGGGTGGCGTGAAGTTTACAAAATGAATGTGTTTCTTCCATAGTGACCTGCTGCCTGCAAAATCACTGCAGAAGATGATAAAAAAAAATATATCAAGCAATCAAGCACATCAGTCGGATATGTATGAACGCTGTGTTGTTGTGTTTTGTTGGTTTTTTGTGTTTGTTTTTTTTTCTTTGCTCAATATGCAGGTTGTCCTTAAAAGATAAAGCATCCCAGTTGGGAGTGTGAGAAAGGTGGAGAGCAGCCCAGATTGCTAGGTTAATGAGCCTGGGGCTTCTTTGTGTAACCAAGTATTTTGTTTCTGTATGTTCACCCACTGTTCTGCACTTCATCTGTTTTACGTAATATCCTACGCTTGCTGGTTGTGGTTGTTGAATGGGAATTTGAAAGGGAACTTTCTGTGTTTAGTGAAAATTAATAGGTTCAAACTTCAGCGACCCTTTTTAATGATACCGTCAATAGTAAGCTGAATAGAACCTTAGCAGTAGTGCCATTTTGCTTCGTATTTTTCAGATTTGACAGGCTATTTGATACACTTCTGCTTTGAGTTCTCACATGACCACCATAAAAAGGTCAGGTTTTAAGACAATTAATACTTGATTTCTGCAGCACAACAGAATGGATGCTTCAGCTGAACTCTGTTACTTCTGGAAGTGTCAGCCTCAGGCAAGCCAGGGATGTATATGTTTATTATGTATCAGGTAATGCATCACATTATAAACTTGATAAATATTATCATGACCTTTCCTATTATGCTAAACTAAGTTTAATTATGATACTTTTCTTCAATATGGCAGTGCTAATTCATTGTTTGCCAACCCAGCCTATAATATTGGACAGGTTTTAGGTATTTAGTCCTGCTGTTATGCTTTACAGTTGTACTGTTAGATTTTATAGATGTAGTATGCCACCACCTGAAGAAATCCTGCAGAGTTCCACTGGCTTTGGCGCTTATTTTGCAGATTTCAAAATTCTTGCTGTAACTCTGTGGGAAACTCAACATGCTCTGCAGAGTCCCATGGATTTTTGCCATCCTTGTAGAAACACGGCACCCAGCTGATGCATGCCTACACAGCTACATACATAAAAGTTAGTACCTGATAAGATAAAAACATACTGGTAAAATGGTCAGCTCTGCTATATATTTTAGCCCTTAACGTAGTGATTTGAAGCATATTCGCATCTATATCATGCTTTTGAGTGGAATTACTGATTTCAGGTAATACCAGGTAGGATGTAAGGCTTAAACTTAGGATCACCTGAGCTTATTTATAGAAAGTTCAAGCTTTATTTTTGTGTAATATTCTTCTTTCCATTGGTTGTAAAGTATTTCATAGAATCATAGAATCGTCTAGGTTGGAAGGGACCTTTAAGAGCATCGAGTCCAACCATCAACCTAACGCTGCCAAAACCCACCGCTGAACCGTGTCCCTAAGCACCACATCTACCTGTTTTTTAAATACCTCCAGGGGTGGTGATTCCACCGCTTTCCTGGGCAGCCAGTTCCAAGGTTTGATAACCCTTTCGGTGAAGAAATTTTTCAGTGAAGAAATTCACCGAAATTTCAGTGAAGAAATTTTTCTTAATATCCAGTCCAAACCTCCCCTGATGCAACTTGAGGCCATTCCCTCTTGTCCTGTCACTTGTTCCTTGGGAGAAGAGACCCACTCCCACCTCTCTACAACCTCCTTTCAGGTAGCTGTAGAGAGTGATAAGGTCTCCCCTCAGCCTCTTTTGTTCCAGACTAAACAGTCCCAGTTCCCTCAGCCGCTCTTCACAAGACTTGTCCTCCAGACCCCTCACCAGCTTCGTTGCCGTTCTCTGGACACACTCCAGCACCTCAATGTCCTTCTTGTAGTGAGAGAACCAAAACTGGACACAGTATTTAAGGTGGTACCTTAAGTCTGTTACAGAGGTAGCACAGAAAATACTTCCTTTCAACCCAATACGGTGGCAGTTTGTTGGGAATGAAGAGTAGGCTTCACGGTGTCCTGTTAACAGAGGTCAGTTAATTGACTTGAGTGTACTGGTGCCACGTGGGCTCCCAGCCACGTTACAGGGAGCAGCACACATAAATTGTAATGGATCACTGCTCCGAGAAGGGCGGCTGTTCTGTACCCACCAAGAGCCAGCCCTGCATGAAACTATGCAGGGTCTGCTTCGTGCTTTCATCCCGGGCTTAATTGCTTTGGGTTGGTTTCAGGGGACTGGCTATTCAGTCAACAGCTTAAGGCTCAGGGCACAGAGCCCTGCTCTTAAGTAGGAACCAAGTCACACAAGTCGTTCTGCCCAAATTGCGCAGTGTTTTCCTGCAGGATCACCGGCTTCTGGGAGATCGTATGGCTTTGCTGGTCTGTAGCACATTTTGTTTTTTATACTGCTTTAAGTATCATCGTACCATCAAATACAGCAGTCTATTGCTATTACTGTGTCATAAAAATCATAGTCTCAAAGTTTCTTGTTTCTACTCATACTGTTCATATTAAAGTGTCAAAATATCTTTCAGCTCAGTTGGATAACCAGGTAGATAAGGATGTGACAGGTTTCTAACTCACATTCAGTACGTGGTGCTACTGTCATTTAGAGCCCTGCAGAGTCCTAAGAAAACATAACAATTTTTATTGGCATGTAGATTTGCTGGCTTTGTAAATTGTACACACCAGGAACGTTCACCCCAGGGAGCACATTTCTTAAAGGGATGTTTTCTCTCGTTGATGCCTGTGAATGACCATGATTGAAGTCAGGGTTAGGAACGGCGACATGAAGATTGTGGAGAATCTGGTACAGAAATCAGAGCTGCCCACAGAACAGTGAAGAACACAGATTACTGCGAGATCCCTTAGTGCTTGTCAACAGACACATTAGTTCAAATTTGCAGGCTTTTCCAATCTTTTTACCATATGTGTATACAAGGCTAATCTTTATTATTTTCTCATGTCTCTTGCTCTTTCATTTTTCTCAGCTCCTTGAAATTGTCCCAGTCCGGGATTATAATCTTCTTGTTGTTGTTGTTGTCTGTACTGCATCCATGAGGAGTCATGATTCTAACCATAGGGAAAAAACCTGTAACAATTCCTTTCCCTCCACTGCTTCCCACAAGCCTGCTGCCCCCAAATTAAAACTTGAAAGGAAAAAAAGCTATTCATTCTTTTGACTGCGTGTTGCCAGGAGCTGAGCTTTTCGGATACAGCTATCAAGGTTATAAAAATTTTAACTCCATTCCTGTTCATATTGCTAGTTCCAAGTTTCACATTGTGGAAATACTACCAAGACTAGCTCCTATCTCTTTTTTTTCATATTTTTTTTTTAATGTATGTTCTGGTAACAGAACAGAACTTGAACAGAAAAATTTATGTAAAAATAAGCATGCGGGAGTATAATTTCAATTTTAATTAGCTATTCTAGTGTTTTTACTAGCTCAGAGTTCCTTTGCATTTAAAGTTTGTTTTCACCTTCACGCCCTTTTTCAAAACACACCACCTGGCAGGTGTTTATTTTTAAGTCAGGGCTGCATATGGCCAACGAGAAGTGAAAGTTAGCTGCCTTGCTGATCAAGGCAGTCCTATCATGTTTCAGAGAGAAGGTGTGAGCCAAAAAAACACCCCAAACCCAAGCCATACTATGGAGGGAAAGGATGCTGTGCCTTATGGTAAAAGGTTGTAACATTAGCCAAGTAACTCCCGGAGCATGACGTGAGCAGCTGAGTCATTTATAGCTGGTACCGAGACCCATTGCAGCTGAAGGATGCTTGTTACTGCAGGGCTGCTGCTCCGGCTGGTAAGGTTGCCCGGTGAAGAGCAAAGTAAACTTGAGGCCGGTGAGAACTGCTGTGGAAAAAGTGCGCTCCAGATAAGCGTACTTTAATCTCTGGAACATCTAATTGGTTCAGCAGCATTTTCTGGCGCTTGAAGTTTTTCAGATGTGCGAACATACTCATGACATTGACATAATTGCCAATTTAGTGCATTCTTCTCCATGATTTCGCTAGTAATATCAGCAGAGGGCACTTTCTTTTTGCTGTTAATACAGTCATGGTTCATGTATCAAATTATAAAGTTAATATTTGTCCTTGAAAGTCTCCTGACCATTCCTTCTCTGCATTTTAATGTAGGTTGCTACTGTAGGTCAGTATGCTGATCTTGTACTTATCTAATGAGGTTTCAATGTGTTTAATATGAGTTTCAGAGTGTGCTTTCCGTGTAAAATCAATCCTTTCAAAAATTTGTATTGAAATTGTGGTCTTTGAACATCAACTCTGTTGGAAGATTGTTTTGACAGATTAGTTGTGGATAATTATTTCTTCAAAGCATGTTTAACGCCTCATGATAGGCATTCCGGTTACTATCAATCAAATATTTTCTTACATAAGATGCTGTTTGAAATTTGATTTTAAGATGAAGAGGGCTTTACCTTCTTCGATAAAGACTTTACATCCCAGCTCCCAAATGCATTTTTCCAAGCAAGCTGACTCAGAACTGAGCATCAAGAATAACTCGCAAGCCCCTGTCCCGGTGCACTGTGGCAAAGGGTGAGCAGGTAGGGTCGTTAACAAGTCCTCGGTTCTTTTACTGGTCTTTAAGAAGGTGGCAAGCTCATGGGACTTGGCACTATGTATCACAAAAGTTCAGAATGCCGTTTCCAAGACAATACGACAGCGTAGGTTAATAGTTATGGGTGAAAAAGGGAGCAATTCCCCTCTCCATGAGGGAATTGTAATGCTTCCATGGGAGCTCTTGTGGTCTTCTGGAGGAACGATTAGTGGCCACTTGGAGGAAAGGGGAGCTTCTAGTGTCCTGCCTGGTAATCAGGCTCCTGAGTAATTAACGAGTGACTCTGACAAATATATTCCTTCTAATTCTTGAATCACTTTATTTCTAACACCAAACATGGTTAGTTGCCAGTTTGCTTACAGATGTAGAACTACTTTATGGAGTAAGTAACAATCTAAATACATTCTTGGGCATCATACCTCAATCTCTTGTCTTTTTTCTTTCTGGTGCTATTTTTCCTCTTGGCTTTTTTTTTTTTTTTAATCCATCTTGGATGCTAGTTGATCAGAATGGTTTAACGTCATGGTTATTCATTTGTTTTTCTGCTTCACAGAAATCTCCGTAGTTTGAATACAGTACCATGAAGAAAAAAACCCAACACACCAAAACACAGTAGTTATTTCTTCAAGTAAATAACTTCTAGGCCCTCACAGATTCAAGAACCACAGAGAGCCAGACCCTTGTCCACGTCTCTTGACCAGGGGGCTCAGAATGCTACAGTAGGTCTTTATCACCCGTTTCACTTGGTCGCTTCTTTCTGTCAACCTGGACGCTCTCAGTCTGTAGCAGCGGCGTATATGACAGTATACATCAGAGCATACCTCTTGCTGCAGCCCACGGAGTATAAACTAACAGATGGCATCGGCTAAGGAAAGAGAAGATATTAACTGCATCAAAGAATAGCATATTTTAAAGAGTGCTGTTGCATGAAAATGTGTTTGAATAGCTCAAGCGTGGACATTCCATTCATAAAAGTATTATTTCTCTGTGCCACTGTGGGTTTTTTGGTAGGTTGGAAATAAATTTATCTGATTAAACTCGATAAAATCTTTTAGAGGTGAGGAAATTTAAAAGAAAGTACTGATTGTGTGGGGGTTTTTGACTTTATGTGCAGAACACTTATTAGGACTATAAAAAAGAGCAGATATTTTTCAGGAATAGATTGAGTCACTATCAATGTTTAATAGTCCAGATTAACAAAAATGCTTCTTTTGAGTCTTTGGGGAGCTCTAATTCTTGTGCATTTCTCCAGCTTTTCTGTGAAGGATTATTTTTATCTCTGTAAAATTTCCCTGCAGCTTCTACCTTTATTATATTTTCTTAAGCATAACTGACTTTCACTTTCCTCTTTCAGATTCTGAATATCTAATGTTTTTATACTAGAGTTGCATCTTTTGCTGTGCACCTCGAGAATTCCCCAACACAATGGTATCAAGCAGAAACATCCATGCTACGCAAAAAAACAATACACAGGAACATCTAGGCCTTGTAAAATAATTTGGATGTGCTTGAGCACAACTGAATTTTTCTAGCTGCTTCCGCAGATTCCCATACAGGAATCTGCAAATATGGAGCTGATGGCTGCTTTGAACAACATGAGGCTTGTTTCAACAAAGGTCAACCTTCTGTTTGTGGGACTGATCCTGTTAAAATGTACAGCTCTATGTATATTATGTCACTAAGTTCCTTTCCTATAAGCCTTTCCTTCTAGATCCCTTGCTGAGAACACACAGCGGGGATCGGATAGATAATTTCCAATAAAGTACCTTACTTCAGGTTATTTCCTGGCTTGCAAACAGCCCTTCTGTATGACCTTGTAGTCACGCTGCCTTGCTGTGAGCCACAGTTCCTGGTTGAACTCAGGACACACTTACTCAGTGTTACAGCTGGGGGGGGCGCAAAAATGCCAGTTATTGCACAGAACGACGTTATTCTGCTAATATCTATATGCTTAAATACTTAGAAGAGATGATTCCTTCTGAGCTTATTGCTAAAGGCGCAGGGCTTTCGGGTGTTCTTGTACAAGGGTAGGTGACTTCAAGGAGTTGGCTCACATGTATGAGTTTTCCAGAAATTGGCTGCAAGCCCAAAATTTGACTGGGAAGGTTAATCTGAAGAGCACCGTAGTTAGGCCTTGTTTCCACATGAAAGCTTTTTGTAGGTTTTTATTTTTACCAAGACCTTTACAAATATTCTTTTACTTACTTGTAAGCTGCTTTGAAACATGCTTTAATAGGAATGTATCTAGGATGTCACCTATCCTCTTCCAGAATATATTAATTTTACTGTGAAATACCAACTTTAGATAAATATTCCAAAAAGCTGTTACTCGATTTACCACAAAAAACTCAGGTACTCAAGTGCCTGCTATTGTATCTTTCTTCCAAATACTTTTTTGAGTAGATTGCATTTTATGTGACATTCTGATAACTTTGGGGATCTGCTGGAAAAAGCAGTTTTAGTAGGGATATGCCATAGACATTAACGATAAGAGCATCACTCTTTCACAAGGTCCCTTTTTTGATTGCAGGAGACCCTGTAGATGGCAGAAGGTACAAAGAATCTATAAAAAAATAACCTGGACACAATTTCTTGTATACTTACTGTTTTTAACAGATGTTAAAAATATTTGGTAATACATCGATGTACTTATTAACTGCTTCAAAGGGTTCCCTGAGCTACTTATTACCATAGCATCTGAATGTTTTACAAAAGCATTATTAAATTTATTCTCACATTTGTGGAAGAAGGCAAGGGATGTCTAAATCTAGGGGGTGGGGGGTGGGAAATCCCAGGAAGGGATTTTTTAACTGACTAGAAATAAAAAATATCTATTATGTGAATGCTTAACTTAAGGTGTTTAGGATCTGTCTAATAAAAATGGTTGATAGTTCTGCTCCTCTACTCCATGCTGATGAGACCCCACCTGGAGTACTGCGTCCAGCTTTGGAGTCCTCAGCACAGGAAGGACATGGATCTATTGGAATGGGTCCAGAGGAGGCCCATGAAGATGATGAGAGGGCTGGAGCACCTCTGCTGTGAGGACAGGCTGAAAGAGCTGGGGTTGTTCAGCCTGGAGAAGGATCTAGGAGACCTTATGAAGACCTTCTCAGTACCTAGAGGGTGCCTGCAGGAGAGATGGGGAGGAACTCTTTATCAGGGAGTGTAATGATAGGACAAGGGGTAACGGCTTCAAACTGAAGGAGGGGAGATTTAGGTTGGATATCAGGAAGAAATTCTTTCCTATGAAGGTGATGAGGCACTGGAACAGGTTGCCCAGGGAAGCTGTGGATGCCCCATCCCTGGAAGTGTTCAAGGCCAGGCTGGATGGGGCTTTGAGCAGCCTGATCTAGTGGGAGGTGTCCCTGCCCATGGCAGGGGGCTTGGGACTAGATGATCTTTAGGGGCTCTTTCAACCCAAACCATTCTGTGATTCTATGATATATTCAGACCTCATACTGACTTTAATTTCCAGCTGTAACTTCCCAACCTTCCAGCTCATCAGACTCCAGGAGCTGAACTCAGTCGCTCAGGCACTGAGAAGCACACGGGGTGTTGGACACTTAGACAAAGTTTAAGCACTTTCCCTAGCACCACAGGAGATCACAATGGTAGGAGGAGACTGACGATATCCTTTAGTATGGTTTATCTTCTGTAGCTACAAAGTCGTCTTCTCTGCCTTCTGTTCCTCAGGCCACGTACAACAAACTTTCTTACACGTGGAGCAAGTGGACTGTCTTCCACTGCAGTCCTGGTTCTCTCTGAGATCTTGTCCATTTTTGGTGTGAATGAGCTGGGGATCTGGCAGAGAAAAAAGCATCTGTCTTGAACCACCTGTCACAATTGTAATATGCATACATGAAGTCCAGAACAGTTGCACAACCACTGCTGTGTCTTGAATGTTGGCTTTATAAGCTGGGTAGTTATATGGTGTTTTTGCATGCATCATCAACCTTTCAGAAAAAGCAAATTAGCAAAAAAACACCACCAGAGCTTCATAAAAGAGAAGGCTGATACCCACAAAAATTGTAAAAAACCTCACTCTATCCACTGCAAATCTCTGTCCCTTTTGAGGTAATAGGATAAGTGATGGCAATAGAAGACTCTCATCCCCCATTGCTAATGGGAAAAAAAAAGGCGTTGTTAAGTTTTCCCACGTATTTATTGAGAGAAAACATTTCAGATGCTGGAGTGAGAGTTATAGTGGATACTAAATTCTGCTTCCAGCTCATCTTTGCTTAACCCCATTCCTTTGCCATTGCAGCTCCTTCTCAGTTTTGCAGGCTGCTGCCGCCACGCTCGTTTGCACTCAGTGTGACTCGAACTTCTTAAGTCTTTTTCTGATTTCTGTGTTTTTGTCAGTCCTTTTGTGTTGGCAGTCCGTGCTACTCTTTCAGCTCCCCCTGCGGTTCTTTCTCTTCTCTCAGTCCTGTCTGTTCCACGTCTTTTCTTCTTTCCCCTCCCTGGCTCGTTACCCAAACTCAGTCTTTCCTTCTCACTCCTGAATTTGTGGACTCAGTTCATATGCCAAATCCACTGTGAGCTGTGGTTGCAAGCAGAAATTGTGAAAGGTTGGATGAAAATATTTTTAAGGTCTGGTTAGCATCCAGGGTATGTGACCACTTTATATATATACATTTATTACCAAGTACCTGTTAGTTAACATTTTGCAGAGATTTATCATTTGGATAGATTTTGGTGGAGACGAGAATCTCGGATTATACTCAAAGACCAAACTGAAGAGTTTACGTGTCCAAATATCTTGGAAGAGTTGCTTGCAGTGATTTTTTTTTTTTTTAAACAGGAGGCAAAAGCCAAAGAAAAGCATAGTATAATAGTTCAGTAACTGAACTATTTTCAAGATTTCAGTCCATAAAGCTTGGCAAAGTTATAATCTAAAGCAAAAGCCTTGTAGCATGAACTGTTGGCTTACCTGAGGATCCTTTCACTCCAGGAGATGTAAGCACTCTTTATTTTAAAAGTGTTGATTGAGGAAAAACCAATCCCAAGCAATGCTCTTCCATAGAGGAATGGATATTATTTTAAATGATCAAATGTGTCATCGAGCTTTTCATGCACATTTTCTAGGGTGGGGAAGTGCAGGGTGTTGTGTCTCTTTCTGTAAGACATTTTCAGCTCAGAAGTGATGAGAATTTTACCAAAAGAGTGTGTGTGTGTATGGGGAGGAATGAAGCTAAATGTGTTATAAATTGATTTAGTCTCAGACATGAGTGTGTGGAAATGAGTGATTATGTATGTTAAAACACGTTCACATTTAACATAGTGAATGTTTCCTTTTTTGTGCTTTGGGTATAATAGAAGAGACGGCATCTTGAAAGGGGTTAGGAGAAATTAAAGCCCAACTAGTTCCTGTTATTACTTTGAACTTCAGACAAATGTTTCTATCTTTATCACCAAAGTAGTGCTAGTAGTTATTAGTAAAGGGACCCATCTTTCCCTGGCTGGTCCATACAAGTCTATGCTACACAATGAAAAACCGGTATTTGAAATTCTGCTGGTCAGTAAAATCAATTAAAATCTTGACCCCTTCACAGAAGAACATCCGTCCCACAGATGTGGGTTAAATAGGGGTCAGAATTTTAGCTTGTTCTAAAATACAAATGTTAAATGTGAGGTGGATCTCCAGAAAGAGTTGAACAGATGAGAAGATGGATAACTTGCCTTTTGGCCTCTCGTCAGAGCCAAGGTTTCTGACACTGTTTGGCAGTTTACCCTGATCCAAGCCAAGATGAGGTGGATTTTCTCAGATGCAGGAAAGAGGCACGTGCTCACACCTTATTGACTGTTGATAGATACGGCAGGGTTACTCTCTGTGTGAAAATAAGAAAGGGGAGAAAATCCACCAGCCTGCCTCCCCCCCCCCCCACTTAAAAGGCATTTTTTTACTGCTGAAATCCACAGATGCGTTCTGTATTTTGAAAATACAAAACATGCAAGTTATTTTTAAATGCTTTTTCCTTTGAACTCACCAGGGCATCGGACCTTGGTGACCCAACAGCCGCAGATTTGGTGGGCAGCTGGTTTCACTACTGACTTCCCAAACATTCAGCTTTCTGCAGGCAGCACAGTTCTGCTGCTGCTGAAATTTGCCTGTTCAGAAGCATTGTTTCCATTCGAGTTTTACAGGACCATTGTGTCTTCCGATGTATTTTAAGCACTGGAGCACTGTAGTTTCCCTCCAGATGGGCTGATGGACCAGCAAGAGGAACTAACGAGAAACCCTAGTCTTTGGGGCTAGGAGAGGCTCTAAAAATGGAGGTGCCTTTTTGAGATCCTCCTCAGGAAGGATGGAAGATGGTGATGCTGTTATCCAATCTTTTTCTCCGCCCTCTCCTATTCTTATTTCTGAACAAACACCAGAGGACAGAGCATCTTCCTGGCACAGCATCATTAGGGTTATGAAAAAGTAAACCTCAGCAGACCTGCTGGTCATCGCTTGTACCATAAAAGTAGACAGTGAAGGCAGAATACTCGGACTATGTATTGTATGCAGTCTTGGAGAGCTGGTGAAACCCATGTGTGTGAGGTCCAGTGCTGAGCCTGCTTCCGAAACAAGAAAGCCCTAAAGAGATGCTTTTCAGGTCAGAGCATAACTAGGGGTCATTGCACAGCTTAGCCATGAGCTTCTCGAGCCAGGCGTGTGATGTATGTTCCCCTGATGTTATGGAAAAGGTCGATGAAAATACTATTTTATTTCCATAATATTTCAAAACAGCAAAAACGGCAAATTAGAGGTGCTAGGAAATACTAGAGTTAGTGATTCCCTTACACAGTTCAGTAAAAATAATTTCATTTTAAAGAGAAAGGCCTTCCAGTAGCATTAAAAGTAATTTCACAGCTTAAATGAATTCAGTCATGCCTCCGTAGTAAAGAGTGCATTACACGTTTTATTACCATCTATGAAACTGCTCTTAGCTACATTTGAATTTGAGACACGATGGTTAGACTGGTCGGTGCCTAAGTTGAAAGCGACTGATCTTATTTTTGAGAAGATATTTCCTAATAAATACATCTGTTTATCAAATGGAGTTTCAGAAGGGAAATGATCACTCATTTACTGAATGTAAATATAAGGGGCAGCTTTTTATAGCCTGACTTTTAGTAATTGCTCTAAATATACAGCAGCTACTTTTTAGAATATATTAACATGTATTAGGGGCAGGACTAAATGTAAAATTCCCTGATACCACTTTGAGACAGGTATTGAATATTTTGAGACAATTTTTTATCATTTCTTAAGATTTCCTCAGGTTTTTAGTGACTGTAGCAACTGGATGACCTTTAGAGACAGGGGCAATCTGTCTGCACTTACTTCAGCTTCCCTTTGAAGTTCCCAGCTATATTTATTGGTAATGGCTACTCGGTCTCTTTTCATTCTTACCATAGAGTAGGCAAACTAATAGCTTTTAATCGCTATCAGGTGTTTCTGGATTTAAAACAATCAACTTGGAGAGGCTGGATTTGAGGCAGAAACAAAGTTGGTGCTTTGTATCCATTCAGTATTCAAGCTTGTTGAATAGGTTTAAAATAAACAGATTTTATTTTGAAGTATGAGCTAAGATGCCAAGGTCAAAATTCTGCTACGGGATGAAGCAAATGGCCTAACGCAGACAGAGGTCTGTTAAAATACATAGCAGTTTAAATGAATGGACAATATTGTGGACCATATACTTTATTTTAGAATTAGGCTTTGCAGAAACAGCTGATTTTACTTGATGTCTGTTGTTAACACGCCTTTTCTTTCAAGTGGAGTTTATTACGTGCCTTTATAGGTCCAGCTGAATTGCACTGGAAAATAATTATAAAAAAATCGAACCCAACTAGATGCAAACAGACAAAAAAAAAAAAAACCAACGTAGAATTTAACACTGTCACAGAGAGTGCATCATGGAGTCTGACTTCTTTTGACATAATGCTGCAAAGAGTGAGCACTATGTAAGAACAAAACAAGACACAGACTCAGTGGAGGTTGGTCCTTCAGTCTTCCTAACATTTGAAGAAGGTCGGAGTTGTGCTGCAGAGCACGTCCCTTTATGTCAAGGTGTCCTGGCAGATTCAGTCCTGCATCCAGCCAGCATCCAAAGCACCACATCCTCACCCTTTCAGCAAGAATCTTGTCATTGACTGGGAACAAAAATTGTCATGAGTCTCGCTTCTAGATTTTTACAAATGTGTATATATATATATATACTGTGGTATAGGAAGACAGGAGACATTTCATTCATTAGTACTCCTTCAAAATGATGGGTTTTTTTGGAGACTGTTACTGAGCCGATGAGATTTAGAAACCTTTGGAACAGACTATGGAATGGGAGCAGTTGAGTGTTCAATGGTTATTTACCAGCACGCCGTTTGAATTAGGATTATAACAGGAAGATTTCCACGGGAGATTGCCTCACATACTCAACAGAATACCAGTCTCTTTCAGTTGCCCAGTGCGAGTTTTATATAGTTTAATATAAGAAGTTGAGCAAAATGACTCTGTTTTGCACAAATAAGCCGCACAAATTCCGCTATTCTGGTTTTCATATCAAAAGTGGGTGACAAATTTGTCTTTCCAAGGAGAAATCCATAGGGATTGTTTCTTGATGTCAGAAAATAAACCAGGTTCTTAATTAGGTACTTGTAGTATGATAGGCCAGGAATATTTTTCAGCTCATGATTCTGCTTTACTCTGTCTGTGGCACAAGGTTTGAGTTCATCCCACCTCCTCCATCCTTTTTTTTTTCATCAGTCATAGAGCCCCCAGAGCAGGAGGAGAGCAACGCTGCACCCCAGAAGACACCTCAGTATGCAGGCCAAGTCTACCTCATTATTCAAAGGGCATCATGGAACAAACACCGCCATATCAGAGCAGTTCGTTGCACGCTACGGAAAAGGGTCAGAATCTGTCTTTGGAAACTAGGCATACCAAAATAAATCCCTTTTCCTCCGAAACCGGAATTGCCTTCTTATCAGAAGATTTTTTTTTTGTTCTGTTTTCTGCCTGTTTTTGAAAGCAGATGTTTGGCAACGAACCGCTCTCAGATTCCCAGCGTGGAAAGATCCAAGCTCCATCCCAGATCTGTTGGTTAGCTGGAGCTGACGCTGGTCCCCCAAGTGCTGGTCCTGTCCTCTGAGCAATGAGTCAGAACATGAGAATTCCTGACATGCATTTCTTTCGACCATCACTTATGTGTTACAGTTGATATATATATAAAAAAGAAAAGTTAACATATATTCTCACTTTACAGTGGTTCAAGGTTGACCGTGTGGCATCGTCTGTTTTAGGGTTCCTAATCTGAATACCGTACTTTAAGCCTTTTCTGGGAACACCAAAATGCTTCTGTGGAACATAACCTCCAGGCACCATGCACAAGTATTTTGTTATGCAAGAGCTGTTTTTAATGTATTAAAAATTAACATCTATGTAGAAAGTTAATCAGAAATAAACATCCTGTGCGGATAAGGTAAAAATCATCCTTCATTTAATAATCACCCCTATTTTAAGAGTTCCCAAGCTAGATATAAAGCGTGGGTTTTTGAGACAGACATTGGTTCATTGAGTAGTCAATCAAGAATATAATTTTTTAAAAGTATTTTTTACAGTGACTGACCTTTTTTCTTTGAATTTTCATCTTTATCATTAAATAAAAGAAGGTTAATCTCTTCCTTCGCTTTTCCATTGTTGCACTTTTAGTTATAAGCACAGGTAACCATTCAGGCTGATTACAATATTGATTAATCTCAAAAATACTAACTTGCAAATATTTATTAAAGGTAGCATAGATTTGCCTTGGATCTACTTGTTAAAAAACATTGTTACTGATGTTTTTAATTTTGAAGTCAATGCTTTAAAGTATAAACTGTGCACTCTTTTTTTTTTTTAGTGCATTTAGCATACTTTATTTTAGGTTAAACATTTATTTTAAGCTAAAGTAGGGGTTTAGATAATAAGCTTCAGTACTGATACAGATAACTCACTAAGATAGTAACTGTAGTACTAAAGATCTAGAATTAAAAAAAAAAAAACACATAAAATTACATATACATAATAGTTTGTTCTACCAGTACCATGTCAAAAAAGATGACATTGCTGCTTGGACTGTGAAAATCTTTTAATTTTTTCAAAGACTAAAAAAGATTAAATGGGGAAAAATTGGACTAGGAGGAATGTGTTGTAAATTTCTAGGGTGAATCGCGACACCCAACTGCTAGGGAGAAAAGAACCCAAAATCTAAGGAAGCACTGACTGTAATAAATGTTCTTTGACATCTGTAGCATGCGTATAGGCTGAGAAACAAAGCCATTATTCATTTTTGGAACTTTAATTTGCATTTTGCAGTTCCAGCTATTTGGGGTTCCGCACTGAAGTTTAGATCTGACACAAAATCCAATAGAAGTGCATAAACCAGTAAGGAAAGGATGAGGAGATGAGTAAGAATGCCTGCGATGCATTCGGAAGGGTCTTCTCTACATACAACTTGAAAGCATGATCATGAAACTTCCGAATGTTACTGCAAGTGTCAAAGCTCTGAGATTCCACAGTTTGTAACTGAAAGAAAAAGGTCACATATAATCCAGGAAAGCATGGTGCGGGCCAGCTTGAGTCTGCTGAACCTTCCTTTGGCTGCCTCTAGCGCCTGACAGTGCAGAAGGCGCGGGTGTGCTTATTTCTGGAGTTTGTTCAAGCTCTCAGCATCTTTGCTTTATGATAAGCTATTACAAGTTTTCTCATAGTCAAAATAAGCTTCTGAGTCTCAGAAGTGGAACAGGAGATTGTCATTTATACTCCTAAATTTTCTTGGAAGAGATTAAATGTAATCCTGCTCCTCTAGCATACATTAGAGAGGCTTTAGCCTTGGCCCAGAATGGTAGGACTTGCTTTCTCTCGTGGGCACCCTCCTTTAAATGCCAGAAAGTTTTGATTGCTTTCGTGATTTTTTTCATCTCTTGGACAAACAATCCCGGCACTTCCAGGGCCAATTTTTTCCTCATAGTTTAGATGTGAAACAACATAATAAAAATGAGTTTGCAGAAGCAAACGGGAGTAGTAGGTACTTGGAAGTGGTGGCCTTGGAGACATTTTCCCGGTCCAGTACCGGCAGCAGAAGAGAAAACCACAGAAAGCACGTGGTACATTGCTTACTACCTACCCCTACCTATATTTAAACTTTTCCTGTCACAAGCCACACGCTGTTTCTCCTTTGGAGGAGTTAGAAGTAGTGATAAGGATTTGATGAGGAAAATGCCTTTGGAGAGGTGCCCTTCTGGTTTTGAATTTCCTAATATTTCTAGCGGTCAGCAGGTTGTTCGCTGGGGTATTTCAGTTTGTGTCTAATTTAAGCTATCATATTTTAATTGAAGGGGAAGGACGTTAGTTATATAAGATTTTTTAAGGTTTTCAGAAGTTAAACCTGCTTTAACAGTGATGTAAATGGCACAGTTTAAACAATTGCATCTTGGCAAAAGCCTTAGCTAGCTATTTTGGTTATATTTCTTGGACTGTTTCCCTCAGTTGCTTAACTCATTTTACTTACTCAAGGGCTGTCCGAAAGGTTCCCAGAGTGGCTGAAGACGTCACATCAACTAAACACATTGAAATTTTTAAAACCCAAATCCCATAAAATGGAGATAAATGGTGAAGATGTTTCTGCTATAGCCATTCATTTGAAGTTATTTATACTTAATCTGCCTCTATATTTAATTATGTTGCAATTTAAGTTCCAGTTGGAATACAGCTACAAGATGACATATGATGCTTTTAAGCAATAACATTGTGCTGTTCTTTCCTGGAAAAATTAGCGTGTCAGATAAATTATGCCATAGTTGACAGGCGGGATTAATTTTGACAGTAAGCTTTAAAGCAATGTGGTTGGAAAAAAATTTAGCAGATGTGCATATTTGCTGAAGAATCTGGATTTGCAGATTATTACATGTGTTATGAATTGCAAATTAAGACTACTTGAAAGCTTCTCCACCTCCTGTGCCTGCAACTGTGTTCTTAGTCTCGATGTTTTGAAAGGCTTTTCTCCTGCTAGATTAGGAAGTGCTAGAAGAGTAGCTCTCAGGTTGGTTATCTACTTGTTTTATAGTGCAGTTCAATAGCCATAACTGAATAATGGCGAACTACCAAAGCATGCATTTTGCTAGTTACCATTAAAAAAAAAAAAAAAAAGTCAAGGAAACATTTCTTCGAGAAAGGGAGAAAATTCTGAAGTTTTTATGCTGTCACTTATAATGCTTTTATTTTAAAATAAACGTGACTGTTTCTTAGGGGGAGACTGAACTGTAGGGAGAAGTAGAACATGGTGCAGAAGAGCCAAGCGAAAGGCACCAGGAACTGCCAGAAACAACTTGGGAACAGGTAAAGAAGGGAGAACAGTCCGAGGGCTGTTCACATCTAAGTTTGAGTATCCAGTGACTGACTCGTCGTGGCTCTCCACAAGAAAGCTACAGGCTAAGAGAAATCCAGACCTCAATTTACAAGAGATGTTGACATTCTTGAACTTTAACCGTGAGCTTTTAGGGTAGTTTGTAGTTTGCTATGTTTTACCACATTATTTCACATGTTCTTGTATATCTGTAGGATATCACAGAATCACAGAATGGTTTGGGTTGGAAGAGACCCTAAAGATCACCTAGTTCCAACCCCCCTGCCATGGGCAGGGACACCTCCCACTAGACCAGCTTGCTCAGAGCCCCATCCAGCCTGGCCTTGAGCACTTCCAGGGATGGGGCATCCACAGCTTCCCTGGGCAACCTCTTCCAGTGCCTCACCACCCTCACAGTAAAGAATTTCTTCCTCATATCTAGTCTAAATTTCCCCTCTTTCAGTTTAAAACCATTGCCCCTCGTCCTATCACTACACTTCCTGATAAATAGTCCCTCCCCATCCTTCCTGTAGGCCCCCTTTAGGTATGGAAAGGCTGCTAGAAGGTCTCCTTGGAGCCTTCTCTTCTCCAGACTGAACAACCCCATACATAATTTTAAAAGAACTCCTAAATGTTTCAACACTTTAAATGTTTAAACACTTTCCATCCCAGCTTATGTTTCTGAATAGGACATCATAGGCACCATCTTAACAGGTCTGCAGTCTTTGTGTTGTAACGACAGCAGCACTTTGTGTCACCGTATGTTGAAAAGTCACATCAGACAGGTCTAGAACAGCAGGTGCAAAACAGAAATAATCAAACAGTGTAGTTTAAATTAACTAAGGGCTTCAGCTCACGGTTGCTGAATATTTGAAGAGGCTAATTAGCATTTCCACTAGATAACAGAAACTTTGGCATGGGTTTTTCTTTGGGAGGGAGTGACTGAGAAGATGAACACCTTCATCAGCCGTTGTGTTCCTCATGCATGGCCAAAGCCCTTGTTTGTTTTGCCATTAACCAGGCATGTTCCCGTGTTTCTAATTGAGTTGTCAGCGCAGACCAGGTGGCCCGTGGATCTTTTTCTGCCTCTTGGTTTAGCAAGGTTACCTGCATTCATCCTGCAGGCTCTGCCCTCGGTTACCCTGGTGAAACTCCAGGCAAAATTTGCAGCTATAGGAAAACATAGTGCAACTGAAGGCAGAAGTTTATTGTGAGATTTTATTTGTCAGCAAAAAAGTACTCTTCCCCCCCCCCAGATAAAAGCCCCAACAATGCAGCTTGATTTTTAAATTTTAGGCTGAATTAGCAAAACCACCACTAGAACCAAAAAAGGGGTTGGATTAAAAAAAAGCAGGTTGTCATTGAAGTACCAGAATGTAAACTCTCTCTGCTATTTTTGCACTGGCTTTATTTGGATTATCAGGGTGTTTTAATTCCTCTCTTCCTCCCTTCCTCATTTTAAGGAAAATCAGCTGAGATGTGACGTATATACAGTCTGACAGTACAGACACCTGCCAATCTGAAGATGGAACAGTTGTTGTATGCAAACCGCGTACGTAGTTAGTGCAGTGGCTGAAAAACAGCAAAATCCTTGCCACGTATCTCTCTGCAAGCTGAGTGGTCATAGTTGATCATCAAGAGCCCAGAGGATATTTGGGAGAGCTTTTAAAGACACTGGTCAAAACAAGACCTCTCATGGCTGGGTATGGGGTTATAAAGTAAAACAAGACACTGGTCAAAACAAGAATTCTCATGATTAGGTATGGGGTTATAAAGTAAAACAATATATAGGACAAGCAGAAATCATTTGTAATGGCCTAAAATGCAAAGTGTTTTGCAGTCAGATACTTCTTGATATGATGAAGTGATAAAACACCACTTTTCCTGCCTAAACACAGGAGAGACAAATCTGAAGCTAATCAAATTAGAAACAAGAAGTGTAAGCACAGTATTTTTAATTGTGTGTCCAAATGTGAAGTTTGCTTTCTAGAAAAGTGAGGCAGAATGAAAGTCACTTTTGCTAAACATTAGTATTAGGTAATGACATCTGAACTGTCTCTCATCTGAGCTCTCTCATCAGAGCTATATGACCTTCTGTCAACACCAGCACAGAAAATTAATTTTTTCAGTGTAAATTTCCTTTCCCCCAACTCTTCCAGTTATTCATCCTCAATTTTAAGTCTCTCTACACAAAGCTCTAGGTAGCGAGACTTTGATCATCCTCAATCTCTTCCTTGAGAGCGTTAGAATTAGCCCAAGACAACAATGCTTATTTTATAGGATTGTGGGGTTTGGGGTTTTTTTGTAATCCATAAATTTGTCATAGCTGATAAATTTCTGAAGGTGACACTAGTTTTGGGATTTTCTTTATAGAAACAGGTCCTATCAAATCATCATTTGTTAACCCACACCTAGCTAATAAAAATGCACTAGTTGTGTTTTACCAAGTTAGAGTTTTCTGTACACTCTGTCTGTGAAATTAGGAACAAGTATATAGTAGCTCAGCCTTAATGGTTCTCCAGGTCTGCTATACCTAAATGGAGATACTAGAGTATCTATCCTATAGTAGCACAGATCAGTGGTCACAAAGTCGAGAAGTAAAGGGTGTGACAAGAGCCTATCGATACAAGATGGTATACTGCTGAGTGGGAAAACTTGAAGCATCCATGTAAGAGTTGACAAAAGTTGAATTCTGTCAAGTAGAGAGAAATTAAGTTTTCCTAACAAGCATGGCACAGCAACTTTTGCTGGTAGTTAAATAGAAATACAGTATTTCAATAGGCAAATTTTTAAAAAGCTTTGAGATTTGGTCGTTGTAATTCATGGGTTTTTTGTAGCACCCTAACTATATGTGTCAAATAGGGCTGTAGGAGTAGCAGCAAGATTTTTTTTTAAGCAAATGAACACTAGGAATACCTTTAGGAGGAAGTTCTTCAGGCTTCTTCAGGTAGGATTAAATTCATATCTTATCGTTTAGAAGTACTTAAAAGCTCAAAAGCTTAATTAAAGCTCAATTAAATTAAAAGAGAGCTTAGTAATACACATATATTGTATATATTAGCCTGAGAATATAAGAGGACCAGTTAAGCAAATTTAGCACCCTGGAAGAATATTGGGGTCCATTAGCATCACTGAACAACCAAGGCACAATAGTTCTTACATCTTTACTGTACTAGCAAGACACAGTTGTAAAGGATAGTATAGAATAAGTCAGGAAGACCCATGACATTATATCATAAAAATCAGTATTTAAAAACATGCAAAGCATTACTCAGATTTAAATTCTTAAACTAGAAAGTGGTAGTATATTTAATTTCATGATGACTTAAACTAGATTCTGGTTTATTCCTGCCACAATTTAGGAGTGTAACAGTACATCTTACATCGAAAAATTTTGAGACAAACTTCAGGAGCATCACTTTCTGTCTAATTTATAACCACCAAACATTGAAAGTAATTTCACTTCCAGAAGTAGTTATATTTTGTATAGCTGTAGATCACTGAACTAAAATGTATGTTTTCGGAACTAATTGTGGTCCCTAAAAAGCTAAATAAATATTCTCTGCTTAAGAGGAATATAATTAAATAATTTCTTAAAGTGCTACTATAAGCAAACATCATCTGTAGTAAATATTTTATATAAGCCTTTGAATGTGGTATCAGGTGTTTTCTATGTAAAATCTTGGCCCCACCTCCTTAATGCTCAGTTGCCAGCATTCTTGAGGGGAAGTAGACTATGTAATCTGAGTACACTTCTAGGAGAAGGAACTTCTCTCTGTTAGTTTCTTAATGTGTTTCAATGGAAATTTATGGCTTCCTTCGGAATTTTAAAAAATACAAAAGACAAGCTTTTGTAAAAGTAAGTTTTTGGTATTTGATTTTCGTTTATCTTGTAGTTTAGCACAGGTTTTATAAAGCTGTGAAAGATAATGAAGGGAATCAAATAAGGTACTTGGGTTTAGTAGGTGTTTAATCATGTAAGAACCCTATTTTAAGGTTTCTAATAGTTTATTAGAATGTCTCCAGAGCTGACTTGCATGATGCCTTCTTTCGTTCTCTTGCCTGGCTCCTCCAAAAAAGTTCTTTTATCAGTGATCTTATGTCAGTGTTGTATGTCTCTCTCTTGTTCCCCCTTATCTGTGTAGTGTTTTCTTTTATGCAAACTGGTATTTTTCCTTGTGAATAAGTAGCTAAATCCTGTGTTTTTGTTAATTGCAAAAACTCTTATGTAGAATAAATTCACAAATGCTAGTGATTTTGTGCTTAGGATTTATGTCTAAATCACTATTGCTGCAATGAGGGACTGAAGCTACAAAAAGTGCCTGTCCTAAAGCTGTGGAGATGACTTGGATCTGCTGCACTGGAGCTCCTATTTCCCCATGCAATATGGGGAAATAGTCAGAGCTTTATCTAGTCAGAGGTTTATCATTCTGTGGGGGTTTTTATATTTGTTATTGTTTTTCTGCTTACACTGTTAGGAGACTTCTGTGGTGTTGCCTTGATAGTGAAACTGTGGAGGATAATGGTGGCAGGGTAGGCTCTTCAGAACATCTTGCTGTGTGGGTTATACTTTGAATGTGTTCTGGAACGGTCGCTTTAGAGAGAAATTCTGAAATAGCTTGTCCTTCAGCAGGAAACTCCGACGAGAATAACTACAGTGTTGGGACATCCGTTATTTTTGGTTGGGTTTTGTGCTGGATAAAACCAAAGGAGGAGTGCAGAAGTCGCAGCATATGCGTCCCTATAGATAAACAATTTAAATACAGAAGTCGCTAGGTGCTTGTAGTATTTCTGTATCTGGTAGAGCTGAGACATCAGTGCTGTGAAACTAGTGCTTCAGAGATCTATGAAGATGGAGGAGATAAAGGAAAGGAGGATTCCTTTGGGAAGTTGGGCCCATTCCCCAAATATTTTGGGCTAAGGTGGAGTCTTGTTTTGATGTTCTTTTAGTCATGGGAGAAAACACAATCTGAAGCCCAGAAAAAATTTCTACTGTAGTACAGAGACACATTGGCTTTAGTGCACCACGTCATGCCCAAGGCTGTTACATTAGAATCATAGAATCATGGAATCAGTGAGGCTGGAAGGGACCTTTAAGATCATCAAGTCCAACCATTAACCTACCCTGACAAAAACCACTTCTAAACCATGTCCCTAAGTACCTCATCTACTCTTTTCTTAAACACCTCCAGGGATGGTGAAATACCTTCTTGTATCCAAAGAGAAGCTACCTGGTACCTTCACTCTGTAGCTGGGATTTCAAAGTGAGGCATATGTGGGAGACAATGGTGAAAATCCTACAACTGTGTGTTATATTTCACAAAGCACTACCTTTCTGAAATGACACGTCTATCGGTGGGTGGTACAGGGTGCATCTGTTCACCAAACCAGCATTTTAGTGTTCAGGTGAGAGCAGGGTTTAGATCTGTTATGAACCCAATCTGATTAAACTCGGTGTGTTACGCTGGAGTCCTGTCATTCTTGGAGAACAAAACTGCTGAAACAGTAAGCATTAAAAATAGTGATATTGAGAAGCATATGAAGGCATCAGTAGTTACAACGTTCTTGGGGGATAATAGCATCCAGAACAGCAGGTGCCTTGCTGGAAGCTTTAGCGTTTTGTGTGAAGTACAGTTTTGAGTGGCAGATTTAATCTAATTACGGTGAAGCTGATAGCATTAACAGTTGCAGTCTCTCTTGCCCAGCTGAACCGCTAGAGTCAGCGCTGCACTGCAGTGGGAGCTGTGCAAGCATAACTAAAGACACGATCTTGTCCTTGAAGAGCTTCCTACTTGAATTGACATACATCCTGCCAAAGGCTTCTGCTGTGGAAAGTGGTTCTTGACTCCACCACTAAACAGATGGGAGTCCTGTGTTCGAGCTTGCCCAGCTTGTTCCCTCCGGAGGGTGCTGGCTGTGGCCACGCTGCCCAGCACCTGCTTAGGGTTTTATCCAGGTCTCTTGTGGAGCAGTCACAGGGTCTCCAAGGATACGTAGGTGCTTTGCGTGGCTCAGGGTGCTTCAAACATGAGGCTGGAGTTGGCAGCCACGGGAATGACACGATGGCGTGGTGCTGAAGGGGTCATACCATGCCCTGGGAGTTGGCTGCCGGGAGGATAGAGGGTGACTGAGAGTGGAAAGCAGCACTTGAGGGTTGGTGTTGGAGGTACAAGGGGAGAAAGGGTCAAATGTGATGAAGTCTCAGGTTTCCCTTATTGTAAGGGTGCCCTGCAGCAGGTAGTCCTAAGCTTTTCGTGCTTCATGTTTGAGCAAACCAGCTGGGTAAGACGATGAGAGCTGACAGGGTGGTTGGGAGTGAGTTTGTATGCACGGTGTGGGAGAGCAGGGATGAGGCTTTGGACTGAAATTGGAAGCAGGAGGCAGGCTAAGAGGCACCAAGCAGCATTTTTAAGGGATTTTGTTTTGGTGGCCTTAAGAGCACCATTGAAAATACTTGGCCAGCTACTTATCCTCATTGAACAAAAGAGAGCTGCTAAATGATATGAAGAAGTAAACTGCTGAGGGTGATTTTTTAAAGGGAAGCAGGTGCGAGGAGACTTTTTTGGCCAACTGCTGCATTTCCCTAGAGGAACTTAAAAGGAGTTGTAGCCACTCAGACTGGTTGCATGAGAAGCAGATGATTGAATTGATCGAAGAGAAGTTTCTGGGTGCCTGAGGGGAGAGAGAGAGAGCGCTTTAGGTGAAGCTAGTTGTTGGGAAGCTGGTCACATCTAACAGCAGCTGGGTCTAGTTACCTACATACAATGAAATAGTCTTACTGAGGAAGAGGCAGTTTCCTTCTCGATGAGGAGGGAGCTTCTGCAGAGAACAAATGGGCAATGCTGGGCCATCTTCCTTGGTCTGAACGGGGGAGTTTTGGCATCCATTTTTATGGCTTATTTCTTTTCAGTTTACCCACGAAGTAGGACATTGAAAAATTGTTCCTCTTATTGACGCAAGATAGAACACTTGTAAATCATTGTTTAGCAGAACGTATCTTTAGGAATAGCCAATTCATTTTATTTAAAGAAAATGTAAGTATCCATTTATAAAGTCATAACTTATTTCCAGTATTATGCAGGAGTATGACAAAAGTTATGTACTGCTGTAAATTACTTGGGTTAGTCTTTGTTTTAAATAGGGAGTTTGCCAATGTGTCTCTTAATGATTGAATGCAAATATGACACTTGGATTTTATTGCCTTTGTATTTAACTAATGAGAAAAACCTAAACTCTGAATTTCAGAGCCAGAAGTATTTCCCTAATAGTATCAGGAAATGTTTCAACAATAGGGTTGTCAAATTGCCTGCTCGTTTAAAGCATCATGATGGGAAAAAAACACCTGGTAGTCTTTTCTTCCAGGATCTGTGAAATTTTCACATTGCTGTTTAATGTTGCTAATGAAATCGCTTCTATACCAGGCTAAAAAGAAGTCTCAAGATATAGAATCGCAACTTATCCTTGTGCGCTTTGGCTGCTGACAGTGCTGATGTTCTGCTATTCTGCATGGTTCCTGAGTGTGTATGTAGTGAAGCCTTTTTTTTTTTTTTTTTTTTTTTTTTTTTTTGAAAATACTAGTCTCTGGCTTGTAAAGAAGGTCATCGTCAACTGTAGCAAACGTAGGCATGTGCTGTGAAGCCAGGGACTTGTCTCCTGGGTTCTCTGATGCATGTTTCTCATAGCCCGCAGGAAGGAATTTGTGCATCGCTGATCATGAAATGACAGCAAACGCAAAATACTGGTATGAGATCTTCTGATCATTAGAACTAAATTGTTCTCTAATAACTGTAGCACCTAATTGGTACTTACGATGTTTTTAAGGGATTTTCTGATGTGTTGTCTTGATACTATGACTTCTTTGGCTTATCAAAGCACGTAGGTAAGTGAGGCTCAATGTGCCGCAGGAGAAGCAAGGTCAATATTGAATCCAAGCTGCGGCTTAAGAATCTTATGCAAATATTGATGTAAAGTACACTTGGGTATGATCTACAGACATGTAGAGGTGGGAAGAATCCAGTAAGATAGGCATTATTTCTTAGGACACTTACAAGATAGATGACTTTGTCTCCTTTGCTTTATTGTAGTTATAAATGACATGACTTGCCCTGTTGCTTATTTTTTCACTTGTTAGAAGTGAAGAGTGAAGGTGGTTCATGCCACTTCAGTGGTTAAGAGCCCGCATAATGTTTGCACAAACACAGACTTCCTGGACACATGCTTCTGCTATCCATGATCTGGTACACCACAATTACAGCCACTCGCTTTTTAAGGAGGGGTTGTTTTAACCGAAGCTGTATCTGTTTCATTGACCGCACTGATGAACTCATTTCGCTCTTCCAGCAATTTCCATTTAAAGAAATGTAAATAGAAGCATTTCATTCACAGGGTTAGGATTTAACAGGTCCAGCAGCAAAACTCATGTTAAAGGTGCTTGCACTACATGCCCTAGAACAATGCTAGAGGAGATAACGGAGAGAGAATTATTATTGCAGGAAGAGTTGAAATAGTCTAGGGGAAAAAAAATCTGCGTCAGTCTGTTTAAAGGATGATCTTTGCAGTCTTTTATCTCATTTGTACGGTCTTGAAGCTGTATTATAAAACCTTATCAAAAAACCAAGTCTTACTCCTTCCTTTCCTGTAATCCTGTATCCATTGATTGTGTTTTTCAGTTGACTTGCAAAGATTGTATCTCCAGTAAGGCAGGAGATGGCTTACCATATTTTTTTTTTTAGTATTTTCATTTAAAACAATTTTATGTCTGTTCCTTTATAATGTTCAGAGGGCATTAAGCAGTGTGCATATGAAATGGGTGCCGAACCTGCATGTGTTACCCTTCTTAGTGCTAAAGCTTAAAAAAGCACTGAAATTGCATGTAGTCACATACAAGTACATGCTTTAGATGTAACTTGGCTACTGTAACAGCTAAGTTTTCAACAATGGTAAAAACTGAAGGTTTTCAGCCCCCAGTTATGCTGTTTCATTTATCAAAAATCATAAAACCTTAGTTGAAACACATTCTGCACTTACGCACCTCATGCTCTGTAGCAGCTTTTGAGAAGCTGCTTGTGTTTAGTATTCCACTACTCAAATGCTTGCATTAATCATTAATGCAGTAAAAAGTTAGAGTTATATATAACTTCAGAGTTGGGGCCGTTCAGCCTGGAGAAGAGAAGGCTCCGAGGAGACCTTATAGCGGCCTTCCAGTACCTAAAGGGGGCCTACAGGAAAGATGGGAAGGGCTTCTTTATCAGGAAGTCTAATGATAGGACAAGGGGTAATGGTTTCAAACTGAAGGAGGGTACATTTAGGTTGGATGTCAGGAAGAAATTCTTTCCTGTGAGGGTGGTGAGGCACTGGAGCAGGTTATCGAGGGAGGTCGTAGCTGCCTCATCCCTGGAAGTGTTCAAGGCCAGGCTGGATGGGGCTTTGAGCAGCCTGATCTAGTGGGAGGTGTCCCTGCCCATGGCAGGGGGCTTGGAACTGGATGATCTTTAAGCTCTTCCGACCTAAACCATTCTATGATTCCGTAGAAAAATGCTTGTTCTTTCCTGCCTTTCCCCCTCCTACTCCTGAGCATCCTCCTACTCCCAAGCATCCTCCTAACTCAGAGCTCTCATCCCGCGTCGTCTCCTGCTGCAACATCCTCGTGTCACTGCTCCTGTAAGGTACCTCCCGCCCACACCAATCCATCTGTGTCTGGAGCTGGATTTGCAAGGCTTGGGCTTGCGAGACTCTTCCCGTGCTGATTAAAGAGGAGCCCGAAGCAGCAGCTCACAGGGGTGAGCTGCGGCTGGGTATCTGCTTGTGTAGCCGCTTTCAAAAAAAGTGAAGCTTTGAAGTGCTTCAAAGGACCCAGTGGTATGTGTACCTTTTGATAAAAAGGATGTTCGGTACAAATAGGAGAATATACTGAAATATTAAGATAAGCAAATTTTGTGGTTGTGAACAATGATTCCTAGGGGAGAGCTGATGGTGACCAAAGTGTACCTAAGCAAAACCGTACTTTCACCCAGTTCATAATGGCTGAATAAACAAACAACCTTGATTAAAAAGAAAGTGGACCAAAGCACACTAGTGACGGTTCGTGTGTTGCTGCCCTGTAATAGAAGAGACAAGTTATTGGTAAAGGTAAAGTCTTTACACTACTGAATTTTTCTAAATGTCAGATCAAATGTGCCTGGGTTTAGTTTTATAGATTTTACTGCCAATACCTAACAAATAATAGGACTAGCCATATCTTTTAAGTGGATAACCTTCCTAAAAATGTCTTTACTTATGTTGAGCTTTTTTATTTTTTTTCCTCTGGAAAAATGAGGTTAGGGTTTTGGCAGAGGGGAGCCGCCTAACGGAACACAGCTTAGTTCATCTCATGCCAAACACCAGCACTTGTTATCAATAATCTTTGACTCAAATATTGCTCTTGGGTGCATTTATCGTTCCCATTGTTCCATAACACAGCGGGAAAAACAGTCTTTAAACAATTGCGAGCGGAGAAAATCTGCACGCAGTAGGAGCTGAAACAGTTCTTGCAGTTGTGTAACAAAACCCCCGAATGTTGGCAGCGCTCTGGACCTGGAAGGGGATTTTTGTTGGTGACCGCTAGTAGTGGTTTCAGGCTGGTGCGCATCATTCTCTTCACTCTGTGTGTGGTACTGAGTTACACTGCACATACAAAATGTAATCAATAAAGGATGTGGGTTTTCTCCTCCCCGCCTCAGAGGGAGTAAGTAACCTATAGGGAACGTAGGACTGGTAAATTTTGACAGTATGAGTTTGAATGACTGGCAGCGTAAACCCGGGTGATAAGTTTGTATTGGGTAGTCAAATCAGGCTTTTCCAGTGTTCCTTGCTATGAGCCCCTGCTTTGGAGCATGTGTATGTTTTAAGGGAAAAGAAGATACAGGATACTTCCCTTCAGTTTCTTCCTAGTAAGAGTCACTAAAGCACGGAATATTTTCTTCCCTCCTGTACCCCTCTCCCCATTGTTCTAACCACAAACCGTGCTTTGAAACAGCGACATCACTTCACCAGACAAATAGTTTTAATTAAACTTCAGGTGAGGATCCTTCTGACTTTAAAGAATAAAGAAGATAATTTGTGAAATTTAAGACGTTTCTGAGGAAAGCACAGGATGATGTCTCCTCTGCTGTCAGTTAAAGCTACCTAGTTCTTTACATTTGTGAAGGTAAATGGAAGCTCTTCTAGGCTTAGGTGTGTTGTTGTTGTCTTGGTGCTGTATGAAAGTGGAAGATGATGAGGCTTCCCTATATGTAGGAAGATAGGGAAGTGCATGTCACTTCCCTCCTCCTCTGTGTGTATTCTGTCTTCCCAGCCTTCCCTGGAGGGGACCTGCTAACGGGCAGCCCTACTGCTGGCTGTGCATGGGTGAGTGCCTGGGATCCTCAGATCCCAATAAATTGGTTCAGCGCCGCCTTTGAGTACGTTTCCACTAAACCCAAGCCCTCCTCCGTTAGGCTGGTGTGGAAGGCCTTCAGACGAGCCCTGAGACTGTTAGAGGTGCAGGTCAGACCATGGGCTGCATGGCAGCTCCTGTTCAGGACTGCCTGCTTCGCAGCAGCAATGCAGGGGGAAGAGCTCAAGTGCTGGCAGCTCTGCAGGAGCTGTGCCGTAGCTGTGCTTTACTCAGAGTAGTAGTACAGCAGGCACACAACACCACCCTCCCACCCCCAGCTAGGATGAAGCGTGTCAGCGCAGCCAGCCACGGCACGGGAGATGCCGTCCAGAAAAAGGGAGCGTGAAGCACGTTGTGGAGCTTTGCTTGGGTAGATCGATGCGGTTGCTCATCAGCCGCAAAGATGGCAATTGCCTGATAACTGTGGAGTGAAGACGCATACTTTGACTTCTGACTGGTCAGTGAGACGTTTGAAATTTTAAAGTCTCCCTGCCATTAAGACTTTGAGCCTCTTTGGTAATATGGTTTGATTCAAAGGGGCAGGAGTCAGGGGTAGAGAGGGATTTTTTTACTAGGAATTGATCCATAATAAGACTTCTCATGTGCACATACGTGCATTTCACTTCATAGAATCATAGAATCATAGAATCCTAGGGTTGGAAGGGACCTTAGTAGATCATCTAGTCCAACCCCCCTGCCAGAGCAGGGCCACCCTAGAGCAGGTTACACAGGAACGCGTCCAGGCGGGTTTTGAATGTCTCCAGAGACGGAGACTCCACCACCTCCCTGGGCAGCCTGTTCCAGTGCTCTGCCACCCTCAAGGTAAAGAAGTTCCTCCTCATGTTTAGGTGGAACTTCCTATGCTCAAGTTTGTGCCCGTTACCCCTTGTCCTATCACTGGGCACTACTGAAAAGAGCCTGGCCCCATCCTCCTGACACCCACCCTTCAAGTATTTATAAGTGTTAATTAGGTCCCCCCTCAGACGCCTCTTTTCCAGGCTAAAGAGACCTAATTCCCTTAGTCTATCTTCATATGAGAGGTGTTCCAGTCCCCTAATCATCTTAGTAGCCCTATGCTGCACCCTCTCCAGCAATTCCTTGTCCCTCTTGAGCTGGGGAGCCCAGAACTGGACACAGTACTCCAGGTGGGGCCTCACCAAGGCAGAGTAGAGGGGGAGGATGACCTCCCTCGACCTGCTGGCCACACTCTTCTTGATGCACCCCAGGATGCCATTGGCCTTCTTGGCCACCAGGGCACATTGCTGGCTCATGGTCATCCTGTTGTCCACCAGGACTCCCAGGTCCCTTTCCTCAGAGCTGCTCTCCAGCAGGTCAGCTCCCAACCTGTACTGGTGCAGGGGGTTATTCCTCCCCAGGTGCAGCACCCTACACTTGCCCTTATTGAATTTCATGAGGTTCCTCTCCGCCCAGCTCTCCAGCCTGTCCAGGTCTCTCTGGATGGCGGCACAGCCTTCCGGGGTGTCAGCCACCCCTCCCAGCTTTGTGTCGTCAGCAAACTTGCTGAGGGTGCACTCTATCCCCTCATCCAGGTCATTGATGAATATATTGAAAAGCACTGGGCCCAGTACTGACCCTTGGGGAACACCGCTCATCACTGACCTCCAGCTAGACTCCACGCCCCTAATCACAACCCTCTGGGCTCTGTCCTTCAACCAGTTCTCTATCCACCTCACTGTCCATTCATCTAACCCACTCATCCTAAGCTTCCCTAGGAGGATGCTGTGGGAGACCGTGTCAAACGCCTTGCTGAAGTCAAGGTAGACCACATCGACCGCTCTCCCCTCATCCATCCATCCAGTCACACCATCATAGAAGGCGATCAGATTAGTCAGGCATGATTTCAAATTAGTCGCTTACTCTAGAGATTATGTCCCTTCCTCTAGAGTGCATGCTTCCTTTCACTTACTGGGGTCATTTCAAAGGATTTTAAAAGGATCCCCTGGATGGGTGACATAATGCTCTGGCTTTATGGTTCCAAACACTAGTATTTCGTAAGTTGTTAGCCTGTGTCTTAAGCCTGAGAATAAATGCTCCACCCACAAGAATAAACTTGCCTGCTCTCAGTCCACCTGAAAACACTTTTTGTTCTGGGTGCGTTCAGATAGTTTGCATTTTGTAATGGGAGCAACTGTGTTAAATACCTTTATCAGCGGGTCTACTTGGTGTGTGTGTGACCTGCTCTGTTTATGTTGATGGTTTTGGAGAGACTGCCAGAGTGAATCACTGACGTAGCAATAATATTTTATAACACTGCAAGGTGGCTGTTCCCTTGACTCATTACCGTTTTCAAGAACAAAGTCTAGGTAGGGAGTTATGTGCTGCCAGGTAGTGTCTGCCAACGTATCAGAAGCAGCAGTGCTGTCCTAGGAGAGCTCTAGTTTGGGAAAGATCCTGAAGTCTTTTGGAATATTTCATGGCATAATAGATGGCACTTATGACTAAAATAAAGGGATTTTCTGCAGTAGGAGGTATGGTTGACTGCGTATATTCTTAGTCTGTTTTATTGCCCCTTTTAAGTGGGAATTGTAAAGAGCAACTTCTGCCCGCTTAACGTCAGAACAGGCTCTTGGTAAAGAACAGGTCTTAGAGCTGCTTGTGCAGCTTTCCCCAAAGAACCGGAAAAGAACAGTTGAAGTTCGTACCGGCGGTGTTATACTCGATGAAATACTTTGATAATGGCACTTATGGGCAAAGAATCAACTGATAGCTTGGTTTCATGGGACTTAAGCAATACCTTGTTTCCCAGATGATGGCATTGGAAGGTGTTCAGGTTGCCTTCAATGCCATGCAACTTCCAGCAAACAGGCCCTTTCTTACAGGTTATTTCATTGTCATCGTTTGCAGGTGACCCTCTCTGATGTCATTTGCGTCATTTCTCCCACACGCACTTATTTTTTCTATTGTTAGAAGTCAAATTGCCAGTGATGATCTCTCTTAGAAGCTAGCTAAACCTCAGTCCTTTGTGTGATTTGAACCTAGACACAGTTTTTTTTTTTCATTTATCCTCTAAGTTTAGATTAAAAAAACCCAACTTTCTTTACTCCAGTAGCTCAGACACAATCAGTTGGAAGAGAGGTTGCATGCAATTGGCAAGGGTTCATCTTTCACATAACTCTTGAGTCTCAGTATTTGAGTTTCTCTCTTCAGATCTGGTACTCTTTGCTTTGTCTAAAATAAGGAGGAAAAAACACCGAAAAACAAACACCAACCCAGAAGTGCTGAAATAATAGAATTAAGATTCTTTGTATGTCTTCCTCGAGCAGGGGGTAGTAAGTGGGAGAAATAGACTTTCGGATGCAGAAATGGCTTCTTTGTAGGAGGAACTTCATCGTCACTGTTAACTGAATTGAAAAGTTGACTCTTTCTACAAAATTGCAGAATGGTAGAAGGGTAAAGGAGGATTTACTTGCACAACTGACAAAGTTGTAGACTTCCCCCCCCCCCCAACTTGCAAGCTGTACATTTACTTGTATAGTAAACTGTACTCTTTTCCATGCTTTCATAGAAAACTATCAATGCAAGGCATGGTTTTGGTGAAGCTGATCCACTAATTAGGATCTGTCATAGAGACCTTTGGCAGAACCTTGAATTTCTTTTTCCTTAATCAGTATTGTTGCCCGAAGTTAACTATTTGGACATAACAGGACCACCTTCCGCACAAAAGGGAGTCTGTATCTCAGACTTATTCTAAAACATGCTTGGTTGCTTTCTGTGCGCAAGGGTCAAGATAACATTGATTAATGTCTAAAACTTGAGCAATGATTTTTCCTAAGCTAGAGACTCCCTGCTATAAGGGAAGAACCGGTGGGGCTTCCTGCAGCTCCCCGAGCTGTCAAAGTGTGATAAATTGTTCAGTAAATGCACATGGGCAAATCCTGTAGCGACTGCTAGAGCTTGGTTCTGGGACTCCCTGAGGATCCCAGGCTTGCTAGGCACAATTCAGCTCAAGCCTCCTCGGTATTTATCCTGCTAACCATAAACTGTGATGGGAAAAGATCCAGAGCTCATATCAGTGAGAGTGCTCCCCCTGAAATCAGTGCCTCTTTTCATCAAACTAGCTTTTAATGACCATGTGAGGGCGTGGTGGAGGTAGTAGGGCAGAAAGTCGCGATACTAGATAGATGTGGGACCTCTATATTAGAATATACTTTTTACCAGAGACTGAAGTGGAAGCCTTTGAAATCTGTCTGTTGGGTAACGCTGAATGTGATAGGAAATGCCCTGCCTTCCCTGCTGTTTATCCTTTGGATGATAACAAGTAGTACCACTGCTCGATAAGCAGCTCAGGTGGCAGTTGCTCACTTAACTATGACAAAGAGTTAAAGAACCTTTTGGCTAGAAGGTTGAATTCTGGATAGAAGCCAAAACTGAAGTACGTAAGTTCTCATAATTAAGTAGTTGGATGTTAGGAAATGCCCCTGTTGCATTAATCCTTTTTTTTTTTTTGTTTAAATGGTATAACTGAGGAGTTTATGAAGGATTTGCTTTAGGAGGAATAAGTTTCTTAGAAGTAGGAATTCAGTTTTGACTTACGGAAGGCAGCAAGAGAAAGGTAATAAGAAATACCCACGAAGAAAACGGTAAGTAAATAACCAAGATGAAGTCAAAAAAGCTTTAATCTGTTTAATGTCATTTGAAGTAACAGATTGGGTTCAGTGAACTTGGTTTTGATGGTGGTGCTCATTAAAAATGAGTCTTTCCAATTACTTGAGTGGAAGCCAGACTAGATTTTTTTTTTCTTATTAGATATTTAAATATACTGGAAAATGGGAGGCAACAGAAGATAAGCTGTGTTTACTTGTCTTCAAAGGGACTTTTGCCTAGTTTGGGATACTTGGATAGTAACCTTGCGGTTGGTGTATGGAGAGGTGATTAAAATATTGAGCCCCGTGCTGGTGGGTTCTTGCTCTGTTGCTGTTTCACAGTTTAAAGGTATTCACCCGTAGGCAACTACACCTGGACTTGAGAGATGTTCAGATTGCCATTATACTTGGTGGTGGTCTGATAAATTTGGTCTGTGGAGTCTGCAGTGCTACTGCCTGACCAGATGTCAGTGAGATGAAAAGCACTCTGCAGTCTAACTGTGTTTCTGCTCTGGGAATTTGAATTCTTCAGACTCATTTCAGGGAGGGAAAAACAGAAAGCTGTTTTGGGATGGGGGGGGGCAGGATGGGATTCAGCTACAGGCTGAAGTCCTATCTCCTTCATCAGATGGCTTACTGTACCTCACTCGTGTAATAATAAAAATCTTCTCCATCCTCTCCATCTCTTTTATTCACCACCCATTAAATTATTAATCCAGTTTGTTTACACATAATAAACAGTCTTGTCTAAAGCATGAAAAAATTTGTGTTGATTGACAGTCACAGAAATACTGTATGCATGAATTGCTCTAGCTCATTTTGTCAAAAATAGTCAGCGTAAGATTCAGACCAAGTACTTAAATATTACATAGCTCTCTAGGATTTGAAACTCCCTGATTAGCCTAATGCAGTACTTTTTCAGTGCCTTATGTGCTATTTGGAGTTCATCTTTCTGTTGCAAACAAGTATGCGAAAAAG
>VXBO01002222.1:37451-71002 GCA_013400135.1 Rhinoptilus africanus | reverse complement strand
TTTTTTTTTTTTTTTTACTATTGAACTTAATAATTTAAGTAGGCATTGTCTTACAGGATAGCAAAATCCTTGCAGTCTCTGCCAAGGCTGAAGAATTGTTTCTGTGCACGAGGGTTATGTAACGCTCCTTGAATTCAACCACTTAATCATTGCCGTCCTTGAAGACACACGACAGATATTCCAGCTTGGTGGTATAACACCCTTGAAAATACTCTGTTGAAGGAGGTGAGGGATAATTCTTGGGTATTTGGAAAGCATGAAGTCTTTACATCTAGAAGCTATGGACGTGCGCTGTGAGACAAACTAAGGGAGACGTGTTAGGCTCACTGCTGTCCTGTTGGTGATGCAGCTCCATTTGTTGCTCTTGCAAAGTCCAGCCACTAAGTCTCCGATTTGGCTTCAGAGGCAGTATCTAAGCTAGGGAAATGCTGTCCAATGATTTCAGTATTCTTAAATAGCGGATGGTGTTGAATGACATCCTGCAAAGTGTAAATATGAACAGATAAAGCTTAAACACACTGAATTGGTCTAACATTGATGGTAATGAATAATGTAGTCTTTGTGTGATCTTATCAGCTGTTTGAGTCATTTGGGTTCATGCTCTAGAGAGCTGTGACCCTAAGGAGTGAAATAGTGCAATGTGTGTGTGGCAGAGAGGGTGTAGGAAGGCGGTATTGAACTTGTGAAGCAAAGTGATTTCACTGTGCCTGAAATGACTGACACTGTGTTAGTGTTCACGTAAAACTGAAATACAGCTTCTCGTTCAGTAATGGGAAAAATCCAGATTGCTGCAGAACAAACATTCCTGCCATTTCTTGGGTTACAGACTTTCTCGTTTTGATCCGCTTCCTTCTGTTTTGAAGAGATAAGAAAGTTGTATTGTAATTTTCTGGATAGCTCGGAAGATTCTGCTAGGCCTTCAGCATTTCCTGGAAAATGAACGTGAAATTGTCCAGTGAGATGAAGCAGAAATAAGAGGGAAGGGCAAATACACAAACAAAATGCACAATAAGGATTTCTCTCATATAAAGCATTTGTCAAGTTCTTTTTTTTTTTTTGAACAGTCTTTTAGTTTTCCAGCTTATCCTGTGTTCGCAGCTAGTTGCTGAGCAAGAAACAGTGTGTTATGCCAGCTGCAGCTGATGTTTGCTGTGCACACACTTATGTGTGCATTGGCCAGCTAAACAGAACAGATGCCTTCAGTACATGCTTGATGGTTCTCCTCTGTGTGGGCGTCTCTGCTTTACACAGCCACTTGCTCACTTTCTCTTCTCCGCTCCCCCCTTGTCCCTTGGTCACTTTTAAGGTCGTGAGATAGCAGTCAAATTCAGTGGAAGACAAGGACACTAGATGCTTATGAGAAAGGGTAAGACAAGAAGTAACTGATGGTGAAAACCTTTTTTAGACAAGAAATGAGGCTTGTAAGGTGCCTGTAGATGGTCCTTAATGTTTCACGTGGGACCTGTGATTATTCCTTCCAGTCCCGTGGCCCGGGTATGCAACTCTTCCATTGTGAGAAGCCTGCCAGCACACTATGATCCCTTACAAAAGCAGATGGGGCACCTTCAAATTAACTGCGGACATCCCAATGAGGTCTTCCACTCTATTTTCTAAATAAGTAGTTGTTTCCTTCCAAACATTCTCTCCTTCTGCTGTCAAGGAACTTGGGAGCTCTATTTTCCCCTGAGAAGATCAGGTATCTGAAGCTCTGTGAGTGACAGGACTTGTTTAAGACCAGAACAAAGTCAGGCAATGTGGAATTCCAGTCCAAATTCTGTTTCTGAACCCTAGTTTTATGGAAAAAGGAAAAAGGAAAAATATAGTATTGTTATGTTCTGTTACACTGTATCTTTATTTTAATAGTTTAATTCTGTGAAATGATAAATGATGATGCTTTGTAAACTGAAACCAGCCTTGCTTCCTGCCCTGGAATTTAATAGGAATCTAAGGATGTATGAAAAATAGATGTATCAAGTCCTAGTTGTCAGTAGAAGCACTTGTTTACCAGAATGTAAGCAGTAGGAACAGCACCGTGAATGGTTTAGTTGTCTGTGCTTTCAGCTAAAGTTAAGATGCGCAGATGCAGCCTACTGTGTTGGCAGGTTTCTGAATCCTCAAAACAAGCTTCTGAGAGCAACTGAATGTCTTCCCATTGAGTTGGACTGAAGAACCATAGTTAGGCAAATAACTTCCTTCCTAAAAGCTGAAGCTTTTTTTAAGTTCCTCAAGAGTCTGTTATTAAACAGGAGCTGTGGAGAATTTATTTTGGCTCTGCAAAAGCATTGGAGAAGGGCTCCATCTTGGCTTTTTTGTGAGATGAGGTGAACGGGCTTTCTTGGCATTATGTTCTGTATCTGTATGGCCGTTAAGTGGTAGCACATATAAATGGCCTGATGTCCTGTCTGTCGTTCGTCAGCTACCACAGATCAGATTGCGCTCTTCATGCTACTTATGTGTTATGTAATATAAATCAACTTTACTAGGGAATGAAGTATCTGAAATCTCCTTTTTTGAAGTATGAAGAAACAGAACTTGATGCATAAAAATAAAGTTGGATAAAAATTGAGTCGGATTTCAGAAAATTGGAGCTTTTAAATTTTTTTTATGCAATTTTCACGAAATTTTTTATAGTGCTTTCAAGTGTTTCCAGGCAGAATTCACTGTAAAGCACCTGTATATCTCTCTGAGTTCACCTTCAAGTTGCATGGTTGTAATATTTTCAGTCACTTGGTGCATAAAGTCTCAGTTCTGTATTTAAAAAAAAAAAAATTGATGGTGGCTTTTCCCTGTTGCTCAGATTTGAGACGGTGGCATTTTCCAAACCATATTGGATTCCTTGAATGTGTAGGAAAATTATGCTAGTATGAGTGACTTCAGAAAGACTAACAGAGATACTACCTGGACACTGCTGGCTCACCTTGTATGACCTATTGTAGGTTGGCTAGAACCTGGCTGTTTTGGGAAATGTCAGCATGCAGTTGAACGACACAGGTGAAATGAAGAGAAAGTTTTATCTTCTGTCTTCTTCCTCTTGGGAAAGATGGACTTTGTTACTCAGTTCAAGTTTTTAGGGAGTGAGAGTTTCCCCTCCTTCCTCTGCTCATTATAGGCTACAAGACATAATTAAGGTCTAATAAAGACTTGGCTTTTTTTTTTTTTTAAGTCAGATGGAAGTTAAAAAGCTTTTAGACAGACTGTAACAAATTCCAAATTACTTGTGTTCCATTTTTCTGTCACATTATCATAAAGATTTTTTTTGTTTAAATCATAAACTAGTGGGAGACTCCAGCATTTGAGCAAACTGGTTTCTGATTGCTATGCCCCTCCACTGCTAGCAAGTAAAGTGAAGAGTGTTTCCTCTCTAGCTTCCTAGTCAAACATGTAGGACAGAAGGACCAAAAAAAAAAAAAAACAAAAAACCTTCCCAAGGAACAAATGAGCTACTTCATCTGTCAGGGGTTAGGTGAGAAAAAGTAACCTACTTAGAAGCAGAAAACAAAGCACTTCACCACCGTTTCCCCCCTAAAAAACCTCAACGTCCAACAAACCCTTTTGACCTTATAGCTAAGCTGCTGCTGTTTGAACGTTCTGATACAGAAAACACTTTAGCAGAAGTGGTACTAACTCTCATACAAAAATTTACCTTTTTTTTTCTTTTTCTACTACATAGCCTTTGCAATTACTTTATAGAAATCTGACTGCATACATCAGATCAAATGAACCTATGTAGCCACTTAAAACTCTGGTCTTGCAGGTAGATTTTAGAGGAAGACCATCTGCTCTTTTGTAGGGACCTGCTAATTAGAAATGGTTCATCAGTCTTATCTGAACTCTTCTGGACATGGCCCTCAAAGGAGGGTGCTTAAAGCCTGCATCTTTACAATAATGGAGAAACAGTGCTGGGGCAGGGAGAGTTTACTGCCAGGAAGAGCAGAGGTCTCTATTTTTCATCTCATTCTAGAGTGTCTCAGAAAAGCAAGTTCTTCTTTTTGACCTAAGCAGTTAGACTCTAACAAATTCAGTATCGTAACCTCAACCTTTTACTGTCAAACTTGAGAGATCTGCCAAAGAAATAGATTGCACTTGTAAATATAATGAACACTGTGGTAAACAAATTTTGTTGTGTGTTTTTTTTTCCCTTCAGAATAAAACGAGGAATACTTTAGTAGCTTCTGCTTTTAAAATTAAAAGCACTTTTAGAGGGTCCTCACCAAACCCTTAGAATTTAGCAACAAGAATAAGGATGGACATTGCAGCTTCTTGGCCACGCCTCTGTTCCTTTGCCAACCACTCTAAAGCCCACTGTGCATGTCGCAAGGTTTGTTTACTTCACCTTTGCAAGTGTGTCTCTCTTGTCCCCTTTCTTGATGACTTCAGGACCTTATTTGGAAAAAAAAAACAAAAAAGTCTTGCTGTCTGGTTTCTGGCTGTCTTAATGGGAAGCTTTTAGCTGAGATGCTCAGTTTGAATGCGGCTGTTGCTGTAAAAATATAAAGATTAAGATGCAAAAATCTTAGGTTACAATAAAAATCAAGCAGTGGTGTGTACCTGGAAGCGCGAGAATAGGCCTGGAATCGAAATGCTGCTCTAAGCAGCAGGCGTGGAGGCAGCGTTAGTGGTTGCCATGTGTTAGTTTTCTGCGTTAATGTTTGCAGTCTGCCCCCTCAGTGTTTGTCAGTTGGCCACCAGTAGCAAAGGCACAGGTACAGGTAGCTCTTGTATTAGCTTTTCAGTTCAGTGAGCGTTACTCTGTTGGTAACCCATGCTGTACTCTATAACACTCTGAAAAATCAGCATGTAAAGCCAGGCTGTGTTTGAAGGGGGAAAAAATAAGACATTTATTTAGCAGCATGTGCATAGTAATGAAAGGAGTAAATGTCTGTGGTTTTTAACCATTTGTGCTGGGATAGCCTTGGCCAACAGCCATACACCGACCTGGTTGCTCACTTGTTCTCCTGCCCCAACCCGGCGGAAGAGAAAATAGAATCAGAACTGCCTAGGTTGGAAGGGACCTTCCAGATCATCTAGTCAACCATCAACCTAACTCTGACAAAAACCATCACTAAACCATATTGCTAAGCGCTATGTCTACCCATCTTTTAAATACCTCCAGGGATGGCGATTCCACCGCTTCCCTGGGCAGCCTGTTGCAATAGGATGGAGAAGCTTGTGAACTGAGGCAAAGATGAGGAGATAGCTTACCAACAACCGTCATGGACAAAATGGGCTTGACTCAGTGGAAAACAGATTTCACTTATTGCCAGTTAAAATAGATTTGGAAGTTTGAGAAAGAGCGACAAAATCTAAAATATCTCTCCCGCACCCCTTCTTTCCTGGGCTTGACTTTGCTCCTTCGTTTCTGACTTCTCTACCTCCCCCTTCTCCAACCCTGAGCGGCACAGGGGAATGGGGTTTGGGGTCAGTCTGTAGTGGCTCCTTCCTCCTCATGCTTTTCCCCCGATCCAGTGTGAGTCCCCCATGGGCTGCAGTTCCCGTCGGGAGAGCCTGATCTCCTCCAGGGGCTGCAGAGGAACCCCTGCTCCACCATGGAGCATCTCCTCACCTTGCTGTCTGCAGAGCTGTCTCTCACGCTTTCTTCCTCCCTCTGCATGTGGCTTTTTTTTTTATTTTTTTTTCCCCTTTCTTAAATACGTTTTCCCCAGAGTGCCCCCATTTTGGCTGCACGGCTGGGCCGTGCCTTGTGGTGGGCCATCTGGGACCAGCTGCGTCTGGCACGGGGCAGGCCTGGTCTCTCACCAGTACACCGTCCAGTTTTTAATGAGCTGAGAGGAGCTTGCAGGCTCTTAACTCACTGTGGCTTCTTGGAGAGGGAAGCAGTAGTTAGAAGCGTCCGCTTCGAAAGGTAAACTTGAGCTCTTAATTATTTTGGCGCGCCCCTTTTCCCTGTGTGCAGGATGTGGGGTTTCTTTCAGCCCTTTAGACTAATTTAGTGAGCCCTCTGGTAACTCTAGTTGACCGCAGCCGGCACTAGGTTTTAGCTCTTCGGGGGAAAACATGAAGGTTTTGCACTCACTCTGTGATTTTTTTTTTTTCATTCAGAAAAAGGGGAAAAAAAAGAAACCCCAAACAAACCTCAACCAGGCTTTGGATCCCTCATTTCTTTTTGAGGTTTCTCCGCCATCTTCATGTCTGTTTTGTCCTTGTCAACTTAGACTGTCAGAGTGCATGCAGGACTTAAGCACAGTATGTAATTTGATTAATTTGGTCTTAATAACGCTATGCAAGTTAACATCCGTGTAACATCTGTCTAAAACCATTTGGCTCCTCAGCTATCTCTCTTCCAGGCTTGTTGGTGCGGGGAGGCTCTACTGAGCGGCTGCCGATTAAATCCAAGCTGAACCCGAAATCGGCTGTTTCTGTGGTGCTTGTACTGGGGCTTGGGACACGTGTTTGTGTCCTGCTGGAAAAGTAAGGCTGCCTTAGCATGGGGTATGTTATCACGAAAGCACGGTGTGTGTTTTGCTAGATAGCGCGGGGCGGTGTTCAGATAAGCGGTAAAATAATATAAATACGGCTTTGTTCTTAACGTGATGAAGGGACCTGTTGTATTATAAAGAGCAGCTCCCTCCCCTATTCAGTCTGTTAGATATTTTAAAATTATCTAGGGATTTAAGAGCTCTGAAACTCCATTTTGGCCAGTTTCTGAGCAACAGCTGCTGGGTAGTGTCTCGTAGCCACGGTTCTTAGTCTGTATTCAGGGAAAGTCTGCTCGTGAAGCCTGTGAAAACACTGTGTGAAGCTGGGTTGGCAAAACTTGATGATTTTTGTAAATGAGCGTGTGGAAGTATGTTCTTACCTTCTGTGGGTACGAGCATACGGCCAAGCCTTGTAGAAACATAACATGTCCACAGTCATAATTGTATACAACTATAGTGGTAAATGATTAGGAGTAAATGTTTTTGATGTGATATCTTGATAAAATTCTGGGAAGGTAGTGGTGGGGGAACCCTTCAGCCTCTCAGCTTCCAGGTGCATCTCTTCCTTTGCAGATGCACGTAGGAAGCCTTCTAAGGACCAGCCGTTTGGGGGGGGTCCCCTTCTGGTTAGGAGTTTCATCTGTCTTCTGGGGTAATTGTTCTTGTAAATTTGAGGCTTTCTAGTCATGCTTCATATAATTACAGGGTAAGGAACCTTTATGCTGTTTTGTCCTCTGCAGTTTTGGTAGGTGCTTGAGAGTTTTGGGGTTGACAGCAAGTGTGGGTGTGCTTTTAGCAGCTGGGGTCGCTTATTTTTTCATGTCTTCCCCAAGCTAATTTCATGCCTTAAAATATCAGGCCTTGCTCTGAAGGCAAACCTCTACTTGGTCTGAGAGGACTAGTACTGTATCAGTAATTACATGCTTTTTCTCCCTATGCCAATATTACTAAGCTGTTAGCTGCATGAATCTAGTTCCAGGTATGTGCCTTCTGAGAAATGCAGAATCCAAAGTGCTATATATTATTCCACATTTTAACATTATACACAATTTGTAAAGGTTTAACTAATATGTACTCTGTTCTTACCACAGTGTCAGGTCTCAGGATTTGACAGCTCCTATAGCTGCAGGTCCTTTTTTTCCCCCTGAAAAGCATGGTAAATCAAAATCCTGAAAGAACAAAACTCAGAAGAACAGTAATAAAAAGCAGTGGATTCTTGCTTTCTCCATCAAGTATCTATCTTTGGTTTCCACAGATTTTTTCCATGCAGAGAATCTTGTAAATTCTGAAGCAGATGCATCACAACTATAAAGCAAATAAAGGTTCTCTTTTTAAATCCTTCTCTAGTACATATTCTTCCAGCTGTCTGTAACACTTTTTTTTCAGAGTGAAACTGTAGAGTATTCCATAAACTGGGTAAAATTTATACAAGTATCTTTTTTTTCTTAGAAGAATGACAACTCTTACTGTGACTGTGGAAAAAAGACATAAAGTTTGGAGGGAATCCTAATTTGAGTGTGCATCCCTTAAGTGTTACTGAGATGGGGCTATTTGTGGAGCTTGTGCATCATGAGTAGTTCTTAACTGCTTGGGAATTCACAGCAAACAATTGGTGTAGCTATATATTAACAATACAGGACTCTTGGCAAAAGTTGTCTACAAAGATGACTCTGCATTGTTTATTTCTGGCAAAATACTTACTAACTCAACATGTATTAGAGCAGCTTGACCTCAGTTTGATCTTAATTTCCTGCCTATATTCATAGGTACAAAAAACCCCAAATAAAATATTATCACTGACAGTTGTTCTTCACCAGTTATCTGAATCTTACAGTATTCATATATTTGCCACTGGAAATAGCCTTGTATGTCTTAAATCCTGTATTTCACTGTCATGTTGCTTAAGAACACTCAGGGTAATACCAGGATGTTATTACACAATGTGTGTCTGTCATTCCCTTCTCTCTGAAGTGCTGCCGTAAAATTAGCTTCCTACTTACCTGTTTATCCACTTAAACTGATGACTGATTTCCAGAAGTGATGAGCACTCAGCTTAGACACTTTGGATAATTTTTTTTTTTTAGCTGGAAAAACTTTCATTCCTTTGTTGTATCTAAAAATTCCAGACCTGTCAATCCAGCAACTGATAATGGGCTTTCTTCTGTGTCTTTATAACTGACTGAATTTGTAAGTAACAGTTTGGTGTTTTTTGTTTATTTTTCCCTTGGTTAGCTCTTATTTCGGCATGTTCTTAACATGGATTGATTTCTAGTGGGTGCTCAAAGTGCTTTCCTCTTATGCTCTTAATACAAGAGGGCACAAGTTTTAAATTTGCTGTTCAGTAGCATTTTAACCATATGTATAAAAAATGCTATTAAGCCTTACAGTTTCCTTGCAGCAGCTTTCCTTTATGCGTCCTTGTAGAGTCCCTGTCCGTTATGGTCAGCCTCAGAGCACACATCATCTAAATAAATAAGGCTAACAATCATCATGGAGCTGCTACTAATGGAAGGTAATACAGTTTCTCAAATGTTACATGCTGGTGAACAATTCCAAATTGTTTAATTTCAGAAAAATGTAAATCTCCACTCTGCAGTGTGAAACACAGGTTAGCTGTCTTACATAGCAGAGTCAGTAGAAGTTCTTTTTACATCACCGTGCAGACTCTTCAGAAGTGCAATACTTTTAGTCTGATACTAAGTTGAACATCCAAGAGTTGAGCTAGTCATTCCCAGTGTTCCTGTGAAGAGAAATTGGGTGTATAAATCTGTGCAGGATGCAGGTTCAAGCATCCATGGAAAGCAGCCTTGGCTAGGCAGGTTGCACCGCTGCAGAAAGCTACTCTTATGTGTCACTTTGAAATTATTTACATACCAGGTACTGGATTTGGGAGCAAACCTGTCTGTTGTTATGTTTTTCTAGTATTTCACCTATAATTTTGTCATTGTTTGCTCCAGTGCGTCATAACCCTCTTATAGTGTGTGTCGGGGGGGGTAGTGTCCCCCTTAAAACAAAAACAACAAGCAAAGCCCCAAACAAAAAAAGTTTTCTGTTTGGATCAACTTGGCTTCTATTCACCTAAAAATATGGAGATGTTAATGTATTCAGTTTTACTCATTTCTATTCATGTAAATCCCTATGAATTGAACTGCCATTTTGACCTATGAAGTGGAATTGTGCTTCTGAAATGAATTGTGTGTTTTTCAGATTTTGCTTCTAGCTGACTGTCCATATTCATTTCTGAACTTTTATAGTTCTAATAAAATTCCCCTGATTAAACTATGACTCTGTTACACCTGCTTCATTGTATCATAACTCTGTTTTGAGGTTACCTAATTTGTGCAAGATATTAAGTTTTTCTGAGAGCAAAAACACAGAAATGAGCGAATTTGTATCCAATACTAACTTCAGGTCCTTGAGAGCTTATGAAGAAACAAACTGCAGCACCAGGGACTATGCCAAATGGTTTTAAAAACTCCCTAGAGAATAATAAACCTAACTAGTGCTGTATATTTCTGTAATTTTTGGCATAAGCCTTGGAGTTGAGATTTCTGTTGATCCTCCCTGAAAAGTACCAGTATCTACTGTATAGAAATGTATGGAATTGTTTTGGAAGATCCTTGTGCGTGTCACAGCTGAAACTGGAAGGCTTGCTTGGGAATCCCACCATGGAGAACACTGAGGCGTGGTGAGTAAGACATATCTTGCCTTCCCAGATGTGATGCTGGGACACACAGAACGGATATATTATGAAATGTGCTCGCTCTTATTGGTGCAACTGACATGTTTCCTTGCTGGCTTTGCAAAACAAGTTTCAGCCTTGACTTCAGTGAGAACAGGACATTTAGACACGGCCAAGAATAAATTCCTAATGTAGATAATTCCCAGATAGGCTAAGCTCCCCCAGGGGAGGGAGAGTTGATGGGCAGGAGAAATGAAATTCACTCCTCAGGGGAGCTTATTTTACAATTTCCGTTAATAGTTAGATGTTCACTGCAAACTCTCATCAGCAAACTGATTTTCAGTTGCAGAGAGAAATATTTCATAATGTGGGCTATTGTAAGGAAAAAAATAGCTTCATCTGTGGAATGATGAAATGATGGATAAACTGAGTTTTAAGTTCCTCAGTACAGAGAAAACTGTCATCTTTCAGAAATAAGTACTTGATCTCTTCTTTCATAAAACTTTTAAGTTACTTGAAGCTGTATCTTGCTTTGATTGCAGCTGAGCATGATAAGTAATACCTTAGCTGAAATGATTTAAGAAATTCTTGTGGTAATCTGAAGTGAATGGGATTTATAGTATCCTTCAAAATACCTTATTTAAATGTCACGAGAATGCTGTTGTGTCAGTGGCAAAACCACTCTTCCCTTCTCATCCTTCCCTGCCCCTTCAGCCCAGAAATGGGAGTTTAGTTTCCAGGCCAGACAGGAGCCACGTGATGGGGATTGCTATGTTATATCTAAGCATACTTTTGCCAAGCCTTAGACACTGCGGCTGTGGTGTCCTTTTCTTCTACCTGCAGGGAACATACCTTAATATGTATCCTGAAGGAAGACGCGCTAATAGTACTAGTAAGATGAAGATAGTACCACATCTTCATCTGGTGAGGGTAAAGCAGTGTGGACTTTGGTGTGCTTTAATAATGAACTTAAATTCCAGAAATCCTAGGTATATTTCTGACTGTGTTGCTAGGACACGATAAAACCTGTGCCACTCTTGCTGTGAATGTTGTTAGCAGCATTAGCTCTAGTTAGTTAATGCAACCTCCCTATTCTACTTACCTGTATAGCCTCAAACTAATCCCAAAAGCTGATTCCCTGAATTCTACTGTTTATGGTGTCGGGCAGTGCCGTGCAACTGCTGGCTGAGAAATGTCTATCAGGCATACTACACTGAGAGAATAAAGTTTAGCAGTACTGAAACGAGTAGTATCCATGAGTAGCAATTAGTGAAGCACTGCAAAAGTTACTTTACCTGAGGTATAGTAAAATGTTACGTAAAAAACCGAACAGAAAGTCCCCATGTACCCTCAGAAACAACTCTGTACCCATCCACCTTGATTCTCTGTATTCATCACCTATTGCATTTCCTTCCTTACCCAGTAACTGAGTGCCTTTATGCTCCCTTTTTCCCTACAGTTTTCTAGAACCCAGATTCATAAACCAAACGAAACAAGTTTTTTGGGAATGTATGCAAATGGTCTCATGGGTCTTTATCAAACCTTTAGATTATTCACCGTTTATATTGCTATTGGAGCAAAAGTCTTGCCTTATGAAACTGTTCCTCTGAAAGGACCTTGCTGTCTCTTTACTTCATTGACTCATTTGTCTCAAAGCTTTCTGGGAAAGCATTTCTTTTTCTTTTGCCCCTGGGTCTTGTGGGTTGGGTTTGGGTTGTTTTGGGGTTTGGTGGTTTTTTTTCATTTAATTATTAACAGTAACTTTGTAGCTCTTCTGGAATTCTTCTGTATGAAGAAGTAAGACAACCATGCACTTAATTACTTTCAGCTATTAAATCTGAAATACCTATTCAACTGTGTCTGTATGGTTATACTTCTGAACACCGTAACTATCTAACTGTATTTAATTCTTTTCACAGCTAACATAAGCAGCTGATGAAATCTTAGTATTTTTAACAATGTGATTGACACGATTAGTCTATCGTGACTCCCAGCGAGAGTAGTGCTTGGTGTTTTGTGGTGTGTTAGCTCTGCCTTCAGGCGTGGTGTCCATTATTCTTCTGTCTCTATCAGGCACAGTGGTGATTCAAGACTTTGGTGCTGGAGGAAGTCTAGTTAGGTGGAATCTCCCTGCTCTGCCCAATACCTGGTTTCGAAGCTGTTGGGAATTCGGCATGTGGATCGATATGGCTTTGAAGCCTCTTTCGCTGTTTATGCCAGGGTTGTTTTCTGGTTGTTATCTGCAAAAGCTAATTGTAACTACTAGTTGCTTAGGTATTCGATACTGTTGGAAGATAATGCAGTTGCTTTTGTGAACTGTGAGATTACCAGACGAGACAGAACTTGTACAGGTGTGTATTTCCAAAGTACTAGAAAACTAATGAATGTTACTTGGCAGGGTGGAGAAGCTGTTGAAAGGCTATTAGGTTACAATCTTCTTTTTTTATATCTCTGCTACGGTGTCACCGGCTGCTTGACGCTGTTTTGATGTCCACCTTTCTATNATTAGGTTACAATCTTCTTTTTTTTTTCCTACCTGTCTGATAAACCATATACACTTGTCTTTCACAGTTTCTTAGTAAATGTCCTTTTGGGAAAAGGAGTCTTGAACTGGGTAGTAATTTTTTTTATATCTCTGCTGTGGTGTCACCGGCTGCTTGACGCTGTTTTGATGTCCACCTTTCTATATGCAGAGCCTTTTTTAAGGAAACCTCTCAATACTGCAGTTGGGTTTTTGGGAAAGCTTCAAATAGGAGAAGAGCAAACTCCTTGGTTTCACATCATTGAAGAACTGCTAGCCTTGTTAAGGGGGCTAAAAGGTACTGCAGTGCCTGACTTTTTCTGGACCAAATACCCAGATACCTACTAAAACTCTTGGACTGAATAGTGTGTGTAATTTTTCGATCTCCTGGAGTGAGTGCTGAACTACTAACCACTTACCATCTTCTTCAGTGACAGAAGAAGGTAGTTATTGTAGCCAATAAGTTAGAAAGGTAGTGGCATCCATGGAAATCAGATGCAGGTGGTCTCCAACCAAATGTGGGCTAATACTCACTTTAGGAGTCATCGTGCTCTGCCCTGCAGAAGTCCTGAAACCTTGATCTCTTGTCTAGGGAAAAACATGCTTTCCAAGGTGTGTTTGTTTCGTAGTGAATCGTGTTTGTTCATATGTTTAAATTAAAAACTTGAGAGCTTCTGTCTAAAACTACTAAATCAAAAACCTCTGCCATTTTCTTGAACATGGGGTATGAGGCACTTACTTCAGTCTTAGCACTTGCACCTTAAATCTGCTAAACTGAAGTTCACTATCTTCTGATCTGTTTTTGAGAAGTAGACAGTGACCATAAATGGGCAAAATACTTCAATGAGCTCTCTAACTGTAGCTTTTTTTTTTCCCCAAAAGGAAGTGAATGCAGAGAATGTATTAATTGTTTGGGATCATTCACGTGACAGCCTTATCTTCTCAGGCAAGCCCTTTTAAAAATAGAGTATGTGTTACATACGATGGAGTTCATAAAAACAGCATCTTCTTAATAGATCTCGTACCAGAAATTAAGTTAAAAATGCAGAGTTTTTAGGAGGAAATTCCTAATAATTATCTGAATGTGCTTTCATAGTTTTGAAAACCTTGAGTGAAAGCAGTTGCAAAGTTTACTATGAACTGATGTTACAAGTGAGCTGTACTTTGCTAAATCTTTAACTGGGAACTGTGTTCTGAACTTGTAAACAAACTTAAGAGTGCTTGCCTATGCTGAAAGTATGTAAGTGGTAGGTGACTATTCTACGTATTCAAAGAACATATGGATTGTCATGAGATCTCTGTAGTGACACTTCCACGGGTTGCATAGTAATCGAGCAGTGTGAGTGTGAGCTGTATCATGAAGGTGGAAAAGACTAAGTTTGTCTGGCCTAAACACAGAGTGAAGTAATGAATGCAAGAACTTTCCTTACTTAAAGCAATGTCCCTCTTGTGCTCTGCTGTCACTGCCGTCACTGAAGTTCTTTGATACACTACTGCAGAGTGCTTGTGTGCAAGTATAAAAAAAGGCATCTGTTGTCTGCCCCAGGCATCCTAACAATCTTGTAACTCTTACACATTCCTTCCTGTTAAGTAACCTGATCCACCTTCTGTCGTTATACTGCTTATTTAAATTTGGGTACTTGGCAAAGTAGCATCTTGTCTGCATGTGTAGCACGCAGAAGGTGTTAGGTGATCCACAAGTTTCCAGTCGCAAATTAGGTAGTGTGATAATTAGGTAGTGTGCTAGGTTCTCTACCTGTAAGCTGTGCAACTGCAGTAGACCTTTCTGCCCAGCGACTGTATCAAAACTAAATAGCACAAGTAATTCCTGAGTTGATCTTGAGTAAGAGTAATCTCGAGAACTGAATTTTACTTTACTTTATTTTACCTGTCTAAAAATATCTCTCTCTTTAGGCTGGTTTAGTGGTAGTCTTCAGCTTTGCCTTCAGCAGGAGTATGTGATCTCCCCAGTCTGTGGCATGAGGTTCAATGTCAGGGTAAAATAAGTGTGTTGCTCTGTAGTAGCTCTATAGAAACAAACCTAGTTGGGCCATGACCAGTCACCTGGAAAAAAAATATAGGCCAGGCAGATAGGAAGAAGTCTCTGTCTCCTGAAAGCAAAACTTTACTATGTGCAATTCTTTAATGTGTTTTTTGGCTTGTTCCTTGTGTATTTTCTGTTGCTGTAAGCTTTGGCTACACTCATAAACCTGTAGAGAACAACAGAAATGTGAAAGCACTGGCTGCCAGGGGTGATGGTTAGCTTGAAGCTCCAAAAGCTGCTTTCACAGGGTCTATCTTTGCCAGCCCCTGTGTTACAGCTTTCCTGCTACTGGGCTTGTGTCGTGTTAGCCCAGACTTGCAGCAGAATGAATTGGAGTTGATGGCAGATGCTTATTACTGCCTGCTGAGAACTTGACTTTGTGTTTTCTAAACTGTATTTTTAGAAGTACACTGAGTGCAGGTGGGTTATAGAAATGTTTAGCAATTTGCCTGTTGTTCTTTTGCCTTTGACATGGCATTTCGCTTGGCTACAAATCTTCCTCATTTCTGTAAAACCGAAGATGGTTGATATTCCTTCAGTACTAAGTCATCTGATGAAGGCAAATTCTCGTGTTCCAGTTTCTAAATATCTCTAGCATAAACGAAGTCAACAAATTGCTTGTGTGACTTCATAGATTGAATCACTCTGAACTGATCTTTTATCTCTTTATCAGAAAGATACATTTTTAATGGTGAAAACTGTTAAGCGGAGCGCTGTCACCAGCATGAGAAACAGCAGGCTGCTGTAGATCTGGTAGCACGAAAGGTCTGGATGATCAGTGCTGTGCTAACAGGATGTCAGTAAAAACATTTACAGCAGTTAAAAGAAAACATATTTTTTCATTCCCATCTCCCACCCTTCTTTCTGGCTGAGAACAGTTATTGATATCTGCACTTTGGCTAGCATTTGGATGTGTTTTGTGTAAGATAAAAAAACTTTGCCTCAGTGCTGAATGCCTGATACATAGCAGGATGTGCTATGTGGCTTAGTTTGTCTCTGTATGTGTTTCACTGCTGTGGCTGGGTTCTCCTATCTTGCAATTTAACTCTTCACTGAGAGTCATGTCCGATTGCTCCTAATTTTTTCCCACATCGCGCTGGTTTCTAATTGATAGCTGTCAAACTCTTTCAATAATTAGCAAAGAATCATAGAATCAGTGAGGTTGGGAGGGACCTTTAAGATCATCAAGTCCAACCATTAACCCACCCTGACAAAAACCACTTCTAAACCATGTCCCTAAGCACCTCATCTACCCTTTTCTTAAACACCTCCAGGGATGGTGAATCCACCACCTCCCTGGGCAGCCTATTCCAATGTTTAATAACCCTTTCAGTGTAAAAATGTTTCCAGATACCCAATCTAAACCTGCCCTGGCATAACTTGAACCCGTTTCCTCTTGTCCTATCCCTTGTCACCAGGGAGAAGAGGTCAGCCCCCATTTCTCTAAAACCTCCTTTCAGGTAGTTGTAGAGGGTGATGAAGTCTCCCCTCAGCCTCCTCTTCTCCAGGCTAAAAGCACGGGGTGCTGATTTCTGTTTGGTATCCTGTTTCTCTTTTGTTCATTTTTAAGTCTAAATAGCTAGACTCTCTATTCAAATCCAAGGCAGCGCGGGCGCTTCCAGCCTGACGTCAGGAAATGCTTGGCTTTTGAAGCAATAACGGTTGCTGCACAGAGCTGTGGCTGCGCCCTGATATCACGAGCCGAGCCTGAGGAAATGCTGTGACAGCACTGCCAGCCCTTTGTGAGAGCAGGAGCTTTCCGCGCTCCCTTAATCGCAGGAATCTGCTGCCAAGACCTCGTGTTCACGACACCAAAGTTTGGTGACAGTTTTGCTTGGACATGCCTCTGCTTCTGAACGGGAGCCTACAGCAGAAGGTACTGACTGCTCCTAATGTTTGTGTGTGTGAAGTTCATTCATCTCGTGTCTCTCCGAATGGCGAAAGGGATCTGACACCGCAGCTTGTGTGGTGATGGAGTGAGAGGGGCCAAGCTTTGAAAATAATCGCCTTGCTCGAACTGCTGCCATTAAGTAGCCAGATTTGTTAGGCATGTTTGTTAGATTAGTACTTCACAGTCATGCTAACATTTATAAGCTTTATGGTATGAAGAGGGGCTCTGCTTTCTTAATAAATTCCAGACTGAGATTTTCCATGTAGAAGCTAGAAACAAACTAACAAGAGCTGCAGCTTCTCTGCACAGTGAAATTATGTCCAGCTGTGGAAACAATGATATACAAGAAGTGAATTTTGTTCTTCTTTGCAATATCTGTAGCGTTCAAGTTTGGGTTAAAATTGAAGGCACGGCTTGGTAATTACTGTAGGATGCATTTGAATGTTATCCCTCCAGCAAAAAGGGGAGTTCCTCCTTTGTTCACTGGGGGCTGTTGTAAATTCAAAGAGAGTTTTGGTTTGTTTTTTTTTAATGCTTCAACTTCTGGCACCCCTATTCAAGAAAGCGTGCAGTATCACCATGGAGGTACTCTGCCTATTCTAGAGTTGTGGCAAACTGTTCTAGTGCTATGATGCAGCATGCACAGTTTACTAGCCTTGATAGCCTCTCAGTTTTGCAACTTCAAGATACTGGTGATAGGCAATTCATAACTGAAGTTCTTTTTTGGGGTTTTAAGGCAGGGTTGGTAAAGTTAGAATTAATGTTAACAAAAAACCCAGTTGCATGACATGAGAAGATGTGCAAAGAAAGTTTATATTTGACTTTATTTATTTTCCTGTAGTCCTCCCTTTGGTTTTAATCAAGTCAAATAAACGAGCTTGCATTAGTTACATCTGTCAAACTGGTATTTCCAACATGAAAATATGTTTCTGCATTGAACACAGTGAAGTTTCTTGATGTATAGTAGAATGGTTCTTGGCAGTACTATTCACATGCACTTTGGTAGTGTACTACTTACGCACGAGGAAGGTGTCTGCTCTCCATTATGTATTGACTCTGTTGTAGGCGTAGCCGCATGGATGGAGCCGCAGAGATGGAATTAGCAGATCTAGGGTATTAAGATATCTGTCTTCTAGACAGAGCTAAGTGCTGCAGCCTTTTTCTACGCTAGCTGGCCAAATGGATGATGTACTGCAGGAGCTCATAAGGTCTATAGCCAAGGTCATGGGGGAGATGGGGCGAAGGCGGAGTAAGGTGCAAGTGGAATAGACTGGGGGACCATTTGGCTAAAATGGATGTTGTTGTTAGTTTCAGCTGACCGAAACTCTACTGTCTGTAGTAAACAGAGTTTGTGACAGCGTAACATCTATCGCACTTGGCTGCTCATGTTGTATATTCAGAGCTGAAGCTTATTGTAGGTGGTGCAGAACTCAAGCAGTGCCATCTGTTTCGAGTACAGCTAACTTTGCTTATTGGATCCCCATGTACTGAGTCAGATCTAATTGGCTGAAGAGTGATTCATACAATCCTATTCTATTCAAATATGAATAATAACAAATTTAATTTGGATTCCCAAGTGGTCTTTTTTTTTCCTCCTGAATTAGACTTGTTAGATCAATCCTATTTCCCTGGAGTGAAATACTGCCTCTTTTAATGTCATTATGAAGCTCTTCTTACTTGCCGCAGTCTTGTATGTTTGGTTTTGGTAGTGTGGTTTGTTTTTTTGTTGTGTGTTTTTTGTTTTTTTCTCCTCAACCAAGTTTTGGAGTGTTCCTTATACTGTGGAGCAGAACTAGTATCACGGTCTAGTCTTGTACTTATGGTGACCTCTGTCCATCCTTGTCTTTTTGGCCTCTTACATTTGTGGGGATGTTGGTGCAGGCCCTGAGGAATGACCTCTGCTATTCTGAGTTCTCTTGGCTCTATTCATTGAGCATTTTGAGCGTTGTTTCAAGGGTCTTAAAGTTCATATGCCACTGCTGGCTCCTGAAAGGCTTGTGCGGCTGTTGACATTCTGGAGGGGAGAAAAGCTCATCTGAAGCTCTTGCATCCATTATGTTTGGTATCAATTTATTAATATCCGACAGATTTCAGTGTCCCTGTAACTGTTTAAGCATGGGGACACTGTTGTATGTGAGAAAGCTTTGTGTGCTGTTCCAACATACTTCAGTAAGCATGTTGTTTAGTCCCTTCATCTAGATAATATACCATATGTGTCTAGTTCTTCATGAAGCTTGTCAGGATCTTTGTTTCTTTTTCTGACAGCTTTTCAGGTTTTTTATGTGGTGATGTGTGTTTTAGTTCCTAAGGACCTTGCGGCTTCTGCTTTGGGGCTTATCCTCTTCTTCTCTTAGGCATGTAAAGTGAGAAGCTAATAGACTTTTTACATTCTGTGGTCAATAAATACAATATACTGGATAATTAAAGCTTAGAATGTCAGTTTAAGGTGCTTATAATGTTAATTTGTATAGACTGGGATTATGTCTATCTCTAACAAGTTTGTACTGTCCTATCACTGTATTTTTTTTAAAAAAATATTAATTTTTTATTTTTGACTGCCTTGTTACACTTCATGTAATAGTCTGCTACTCCTCAACAGTTCAGAACTTCATGAATAATACTTATAAGCATTATACTGCTGCTTTCTCCTCCTGGTTTGAGAACTGCTGTCGCAGCATGGCACCATCAGCTCCTGCCTTTCTGCCTGAGAAGCTCTCTGCGACTCCCTTTGGGATGTAGCCATCTTCTCCTGCTCTGCCCAGCAATATTTGGAAAAGGTGATAGGCCCCTAGACCATGGGACCTGGGAGAGGCAAAGCATGGGAGAATTAAATCTTCCTACATTGTCCTAGCCCTAGTACCACTGGGTTTGTTTGATCTGGAAGTGTGCCCCTCTCGCCCTGCAAGCACACTGCCCATCCTCCTCTGCTTCAGTCTCCCTTTGATGTAACTGTCTTCAAGACTTAGTGACAATTGCTTAAATATTTATTTCTTTCATATACAGCTGAAAACCTAAGTGATAACTCATTTAACCTTTTTGTTTTCTCTACTGTGACAGCTGGTAGTATATGTCTGGGAAGACCTGTGGGCCTCAGGAATAAGAATCCTATTTCTCCCCTTTGGCTACTTAATTTCAGAGACTGCTGCAAGGAAATACTAGAACTTGGAAACACATTAATAAGTTTTGAAAGTTTCAGGAGTCCGTCATCTTAATATTGCTAAACTGATTTCTAAAAGTAGTTAAGTGGTTTCATCCTGTTAATTCAGTATTTTAAAAATCTCTATTCTGCTTACTGTCTTGTCCAACTTGGCCCTGCAATTTCAACATTAACAGGTGATAAGTTAATACCCGAATCCAAAAAAGTTACACAACTTTGATTGTGAAACTATTGTGACAGGGGCTTCTTGATTTACAGAGGAGCAAAATGTCAAAATCCAATGATATATGCCAAAGAAATGTGTAAAAAGTCATATTGGGATGGTTGCTATGCTTGATAATTGTGTAACTTTTCATGTATCTTGCGCTTCAGGAAAATATAGATGCAAACTCTTGTTTAGACTCCACTTGATCCTGGTTATATTTTTTGTCTACAATGAAAACAGTAAATGAAAATATTGTAATCTGATCAGGTATGTCTCAGATGGTCGTGGCGCTTGGTTCTTGATAAGGTAGTGTTACTCTGGAAGTGAAGAGGGTCAGGTCTAACAGTACAAGCTGGCACATTGTCAGTCATTTGGCACATCATCATTGGGGTACAGTTATTCCTTACACTAAAGACCAGTAAAATCCATATGTATGGCTAATTTCCTAGCAATGTTGTTATCTCTCTTGCATCTTATACTTGAAGCTGTTTTTCACACCGTAGTATCTAGAGAATTGATGAAACAACCAAAAAGCATCTGAAACTTGTTCTGGACTGTCTGACAGATATTTCTTGCCCATTGTGATACCACTGTATTACATTGTTTTCATCTGTATATAAGAGCAGTATTCGTAACTCTGGAGGTAAATGAATTTCAATTCTCCACCTTGATTTATCACTTTCGTTCTGTGGATAGGTTAAAAAAAATAGGAAAAAAGTGAAGACTGATGAGGGTGAACTCTGAAAAATGTAAAAAAAAAAGTTGTCTAATCAAGGCAGGGAATAAGGACTGATTGGGTAGTATGAGCTGAAACGTCTGCTCTAATGCTGGGATCCGTGTATGCTGAAATGAAAATACTGTAGCAATGTATGTGATGGGTAGAAGCAAAAGCTATACAGGGAGCAGGGATCGTGAAATAGTAATCATGACTTGAATACTAGTGTCTGAAGAGGGCGCGTGATCTGGAAGAGATAGGAGTAAAACCAAGTGATAAATAGCAGGATGGTAGAGTGGTGTGTTTTAAGTAGAATTGCCATTGCTTAAAACCCTGTGGGTATGTTTGTGGGGGAGATCTCTGAGAGAGGAGGGGATGGAGGGGGAATCCTATTGTGGTGGAATTGGTAGTGTCTTATCCCCAGCCCGTTTGAACGTTTGCTGGCAGAGGGGACAGGAAGTGTTAGGAGGCTACTGGGTGTTATTAGAAAGACTTAGGAATTTATTCTACAGTCTTTTATCTTAAAAGTGGTGAGCAAGTGTCAGAACCCAGTTACTGGAGTGGAAGTGATGGTACACTTTTTTAAAAATCCAAGCTGCTAATTAAACAAGTGACATTGCTTATCCTAGCTGACTGTGAATTCTATCAAAATTTGTGCATTTTAAACATAATTATCATTTTTCACTCTGCTTTGAATAGAAATACAAATGAATTGTCCTGCAACAGGTTCTGGATTGTAAGAAGGAAAATGTTAATTAAAAGACAGCTAGCTTACGAACTTTGCTGAAACAGAGAGATAAGGCATTTAAACTCTAGAGCCTCTTTAAGCAAAGACCACAGAAAGAATAAGAGTACTGGTCAGTAGAGAAAGAGCTGCATCTTGCAATATGAACCAGAATGTATAAAGGGAGGCTTGTCCATGTCTGTCTGAGCTGGCGTGGATGGGAGGATGTGCAGCTTCGGCGACGGTGAAGCGAGGATTAAATACACTCTAGTATCTGTGTCGTATCAAGACTAACTTTTAGCCACACTGAAAACTGAGATGATGATGACATCTGTAGGGATGAAAGCCAGACGGTCAGTAGATTTTAGGGTAATTGAACTTCATTTTGCAATAAATGAACTGGGAGCAGATTTAAGATCAAAGCCCAATGGATGAGAAATGTGTAATGGGAGATGGGGATTAAGACAAGGTAATTTTCCACTGTGACTTGCAAAAGCATTGGCATATGAGATTACTGCCTCATTTGCAAGTTTCAACTGGTACCACGACTGAAAGAAAGAGATACTGTAGGGAGAATGAATTATTTACTAAGATATTTACTAAGGTATGACTATAGAGTTATCTTTTTTTTTTAATGGAAAAAAATACTGTGAAACACATTATCAAATATTATATTGCACAGGGTTAGGTGGGTGTTGAGAACTGATTTCTCCTGTGAAGAAAATCAGATAGATATTCTCTCTTGATCTCATTGTCACTAGTAACTTCCCCAGTGCATGTAATGTGATGCCATTCATTATCCTTCCAGAGAAGATGAGACCTGGTGAGAAAGAGATTTGGTTAAGCAGAGGGTAGGTACTGTTGAAAGAGCAACTGGAATCACTGTGATCTGCTGTCTGTAGAGATGGACAAGACCTTGTTTTCTTTAGTGAAGGCAACATAAAAAAAGAGCTTTCATACATATAGTAAGTACAGGCAGTACTTCATAGCAAGCGAAGGCAGACATCCTCCCAAGGTGGTTGGGATAAAATGGAAGAATAACCATGTGGCCTTAAAAGACTGGATAATGCAGGGCTGAAATTGAGAGTTTCGACTGGAGAACTGTTTGGCCTGACAGGGTATAGCAGGAATCTGTAAGCAAGAATGATGGAAGAGAAGAGACATTTGGGCATGCTGCTTAATTGCATGATGACTGAGACAACAGGGAAGTGTGACCCTAAAGTAACCTGTGCCATAGGGTGGATGAGGTGAAGTTTTTGAAGTAGATAATAAACAAGAGCTAATGCAATTGTACATGGTACTTCGGTAAAATTTCTGCATGCTTGCTGCCTGCTTTCCAAAACAGTCTATTGAAACTGATGAGGATTGCTGGTCTCTTTTTCACCAAAATGTTTCCACGTTTGTCCTAAAAATAGAATATCTGACTCAGCAAAATAGAAACAAAGAAACAGTAATGGCCTTATGCAAAATACATCAGCAAGAGATGCTAATGTGGGAAGAGGGCTACAGAAAAGAGAAGGCAATCTCAGTTTAAAAAAAAAGAAATAGTGAACATTTGTCAGTAGACCTTCTGGTAATTTTAAACTTTATGTTCTGAAACAGGTTCCAGTAAAAAAAATAAGAAATTATTGGCTTTGCTTCCTGCATAAGTTGTCTATACAGAATTTAGAATTTACTATTTTTTATATTGTCAGCCAAAAAGCTAGTGGTACTCTACTGAAGAAATAAATTATGTAAATACTTGCATTAACAAATGTGTGGCTTATCTCTGTCTGTGCTGTCTCATTGTGGCTACTTAACAGACCTTTCAATCTGTCCCATAGGTTCCTGATGTCATCAGCAGCATAAGACAAGTCTCCAAAGCAGCGCTGAAAGAAGATGCCAAACCAAATAAGGATGGTGAAGATGCCTTCTATGACTCTCAAAAATTTGAGGTCTTGTACTGTGGAAAGGTGACAGTGGCTCACAAGAAAGCTCCCTCCACACTAATAGATGATTGCATTGAGAAATTCAGCCTTCATGAGCGTCAGCGCCTGAAGCTATTAAATGAGCAGCGGAATAACGGGTCAAGTTTGGACTTACCCTTATGTGAAGGAAATGTGCCAGCTTCTTCATTGGATAGCCCATTTGAGGAACTGGACAGCCCAAATAACACAGCAGGGCATGCTGCAATGTTTACAGTGGGCAGCCAGACCAACTTGACCAACCTGGCCAGCACTCGTGGCTCATTTCCAGAGCGAATTTTAGAGGACTCTGGCTTTGATGAGCAGCAAGAGTTTCGCACTCGGTGCAGCAGTGTCACTGCAGTTATGCAAAGAAGGGTTCACGACACAAACCTGAAAATACAGCCACGCAGAAGACATGCAAGTGCACCCAGTCATGTTCAGCCCTCCGATTCCGAGAAGAACAGGACAATGTTGTTCCAGGTGTGTGCTAGGATGAGCAGTTTCACGTTGGTTTTTCACCGTATTTTTCCTGTGCAGTTTGAAGCTGAGGCAGGTTTTGCAAGATCAGTAGTGTGGTATGGTTTCATGATTTGTCATAAATATTTATCTGTTTGTAAATGATTGGAACACAAGTAGCTGAATTTTCTTAAGGAAGTCACCTCAACTAATGATCTCAGGCAAATTTTAAGAAATTACTTATGGAGTAATTACTTACAGGAACAGCATTTCCAGGGAATTATTTTACATGCAGTTCTGGTTCATCTGTATTGTGAGATCTAGGACATAGCTGAAAAAAGTGAGTATTCTTTTAAAATGAGAATTGATGAAGATTTCCATGTCCACAAATCTTTTTTTATGCAATTAAAAAGAAGCTCATGATTTCATATACAGCTTTCACAGCCTTATGTTTAACCCAGCCCCTTTANTTTTTTTTGTCAGGGCAGGTTAATGGTTGGACTTGATGATCTTAAAGGTCCCTTCCAACCTCACCGATACTATGATAAATTGTACTGATGTTCAGCTTGTCATTCCCAGTTGAGTACTCAAAGGTCTTTGCACTGAAGGCTTCATCCTTCAGACCTCACGGTTATTTCTTCTCTTGCCCGAAGTGCATTTGACATCTTCAGAGCTTGTACTGAGAAAACAAAAGGACACTTAAAGGAGGTGACCCAGAAGAGGAAAGATCTTTGGACCTTAAAATAACAGGGGGCTAAATGCCTAGGTTTTGTCTTTCCATTTGCTTTAGAGATCATTCTTGCCTTTTATTCTCCTGGGGAAATGCTAACTGAAGTGAGAGTGCATTGCCCTTAAGAAAGCCACAGCTATCACTAGTAATGAAAAGGATTTATCTGAGAAACTCTCTGAGCTCTATGGAATAAGTTTCATACGCTTGAGAAGCAGTTTGGGAAAGCTGAAAGATTGCTTGCTGCAGAGCCTAATCTTTTTCATCCGAAATCATGACAAAACCAAAAAGTATCGCCTTAAGATCAACATAGTTTCTCAGCTGATCTACGGTATAGTTTTCAAAGAATTAATAAATCCACAAATCCTAGGTTTTATTGCGTCTTTTAATTTAGCCACATTGTTTAGTAAAGGTTTTGGTATTGTCTGTCAAACATGTGATCTTTGGACCAGAATAACTCAAAAAGAAAAGGGGGTTGAGGGGGACAGCTGTCTTCTTTCTAAGTCTTTTTCCTATTCAGCTGATTGTATTGTTCTTGCTAAAGTACTCTTACTCAACATAGGCTGAATTGTGGCACCCTTGTTCCTGCTGAGTAAGCTGTGGTACTCTATGTGAACAAGAAACGGCTAGATTGTGACATTTTTGTTGCTGTAAATGTTGTGCCTCCAAGGCAGTCATAAACTAGACTTCTTTTTCTCTCCTGCCCCCCACCTCCCCCCCCACCAGGTTGGAAGGTTTGAAGTTAACCTTATCAGTCCGGACACCAAATCAGTTGTGCTTGAAAAGAATTTTAAAGATATCTCCTCATGTTCTCAGGTAAGCATTAATAAAAAGCAACATACGGATCATCGGGATAGAAGGAATTTATTTGTTCTTCAGCTGGCTTGCCTTACTGGTCTATGGGCAGCAGGAAAAAAAGAAATGTAGAATACTTTTTCATCATTCTGTGCAGTTTTCTTTTATTTAGTCTCAAATGCCAATTTTAAATAGTTTATCTTACCTAAATTACCCTGAATGAAAGTAAATTGATGGTTTACTTCATTGGCTCTTTAATAAAAAAAAAAAAAAACATAGAAGGGGGGGATTTTGAGCAATTGTGACTAATGTATATACAAATCTTGCATGAAGTATGATGCATCGAGTTCTTTGGGGAGTACAGCTGAAGAAATTGGATACTAAACTGTAATTGCTTCACGAGCACTTGCAGCAGACTTGAAGTATTGATTTTCCTTTACAAGCCTGAGAGCTGTTATTCAAATTGGAGCTTTCACTTATCTTGTAGCAGGTTCAAGTAAATTCTGCATGAAAGTAAGGCAATGTCATTCCCAAAGAGCTTAAGCACAGAAAAGGTAAGCGCAAAATAACCAGTCTGAGCTGTGGTAGTGGGAACTGATCATTGGTCAGAAAACAAAGTAGAAACCGTTCTGCTTTGGGAGAGCATTGGATGTAATTTTGGAAGTAGCTTAATCTCCATTTAGGATGCTCTGCGTGTGCTCCTTCTGAGCAGCTAAGCTCCTGAAAGCCTCTGCAGTGAAAGAAGAGCATCAGATCAGCCCTCTAGAAAACAGCAGTTCACCTCCATAATTTTTTCTGGAGAATATAGCAGTAGGTTAACCTAGCTATGCCTGGTAATGAATAAATGTGTCTTATAAAGTTAAATGCCAATGCCTAAGGGATTCACCTTTCTATCTTACAGTTGTTAAGCTTCTGTTACTTCTGGCACTTTTTCTTTATTCACCATGCACGTGCATCACCTCAAGCCTCCTTAAACATAATTATTCTAGTTTAAAGTACACTTGCTGGCATGGTCTAAACCTGTATTTCACCCCCAGGTGCTTTCATTTTAATGCTAATAACAAATCTGTTCTTGCATGACTGTGCTACCAATGCAAATACAAGTTAAGAACTGGTCAGTACTTGTAACTCAAGTGGAGTCTTGAGCTACCGACTAAAGGTCCAGGCCCTTAAGTCGACTCTGCTGTTTAACTGCAATTTGTATTACTCTTGGTAGAGAGAAAAAAGGCAAGTGCAAATTCAGAATGGGACAGTGTAATCAAACGATGTATTAATAGCTTTGTAGTAAATACAGATCAAAGAGATTCTTAAAGTAATGGTATGGAAAGCAAAATTTGCAGATGGCTTGAGTCTTCCCTCATTTTGTGGGTGTACTGAGCTGAATAAAAGTGATACTTCAGCTTCTCGTACTGGGTTCCGGTGTGGCATGTACATACTGGTAATAGACAAACAACAGTCCTAAGCAGGGACAGCCTTTGTTCGGTAGACTTTAGAGCGTGGTGGAGACCAGCAAGACCACTGCAGATCTTCAAGGCCTAGCTTTCCTTCAATAGAATAACTGTGTACAGTAGTGTTAGATAATGCTGTGTATTGGGCTTTGGAGGTGGAAATTTTCATTCCACCTTTTCGCTTTCATTTGAAGCAAGGCTTTTGTTATTTTGCCTGCTTGAATAACTCAAACAGGCACTAGCAATACTGTGGGGGTTTTGTTTTGTTTTGATGGGGTTTTTTTGGTTTTTTTTTTTAATGCAAAACAGCTACTTTAGAGAAGTCGGGGGGTTTTTTCTATGTTCAATAGAAATGAAACATTAATTTGTTCAAGACTAAGGATTTGGTTGCATAAACCTCATCAGTGCTACTTTTAAGAATTCAGTGTTAGCCACAGGGCTTCTCTGTTGTGTATTTATAGGGCAATGATTTACTGCATATTGTGAGACTGCAGCTTAGGAATGTTTGTTCTAAGCTTACAAATGATAAAAAGAGATGTTAACTTCAGCTTTCATTCTGGATTCTTTTAGTCTAGTCTAATAAAGGTATTTTTTATTTTAAAGCTTAAGTATGATTGACCTGCTGTATTAAATTCATTATCTGCACTCCATGTAATTGTCAAAGCAGCAAACACAATGGATGATAAACCCCTGTTCTAGGCTCAGGTGTCAAACAGCTGTAGAAGTTTTCTTGTTGCAGCCTTGCTGAGCTTGAGGGAAGACAGAACAACAAACAACTTGGCTCTTTTGGCATGACAAGTCCAAACATCCTCTTAAAGAAATGTAGTGGAGGTACTGTTAACTGAGGAACATACTGTGCTATTTATGCTTCAGTGGTGCAAGTGTCACGTCCATCTCTCCCACAAGAGTTCCTCTGTGGAGACTGAGAAATCGGGCAGCAATAGACTTGTTCAGGCACTGTCAGCAGTGAGGGAACTGGCGCCTCACTGAACCACCTTAGGTAAATACGGTTTACTTGCAAAACAGAGGGCAACATTTCACTGTTACATAGATCAACATCTGTGCATACATCTGTTCTCTTTCATTTTGTACTTTTGAAGACTTAGTGTGTCAGAGGAAAATGGGTTCAGTTAAGTCAGGATTAGTGTGGACTATAGTAAACTAATGCCATTTGTTCCATCTTGGAAGCTCTCTGCACCTTTGTCAAGTTCTGTTTAAGTAGCAAAAATGTAACTTTTGGAATTTTGTTTTTAAAAACTGCAGTGTGTAGTGACAATATGTTCAGTCTGTCACGTAGTGCGTTACCAATTTTGTCTAGAGTGTTTTCTGTAGTGACAAGCAAGTTGTTTTGCCTCCCCCCTCTTCTATGATATAGGTGTTTTCTTTGGAGATGGATCCAAGCAACTGAGTGCTGCTTTCTGTTGTATTTGAACTTGAGGGATTAGGCTTTCTTTTGGAGAAAATCTACTAGTACCATACTCAGATGATAAAAACATTGGCAAAAGCTTTAACAATAGTGAGTCATGTTCCATGAATTGAGACTGGGAATATAGTGCTTCTTAGGAAGCAGCTCTCTTTGATCTTCTCAGTGCTGTTTTTAGCAAGGCAACGTTCCCTGTCAAGCATTTAGACTAGAATCTTGAAAGAAAACTTCAATAGTAATGTGTAGTAAGTCTTGAAACTTCTGGTATGTAACTGAGTCTCAAAGAATTTATGGAAGAATTTGGTTGGCATTCGGCATGTCACCACTCATTCCCTGCTCTTTTTGGTGTAGTCCAAACTTGTATTACAGGAAGGTGAAAATCTGTTGCTACTTTGACACTACTCTAGTCCCATGTTTTAGTGTGGGCTCATTACATCAAGTTTTCACTGCAGACACAATTCCAAATACAACCTAGAACTCTTCTGTTCATTACTGTGAAAATCTGTTTTTTCTTAATGGAAGAAATTCAGGTCCAGGTCTATTGCTGTATAACTTTTGCTTTGATTGTATAAAGAGCTTTATGTAATGTTTAAATGCAAAAAGCAATTTAAAAGATAGCTATTGTACTTGTGGAATAGATCATTAGGAGTGAATTTATAGTTTCTCAGATTTTTGTGTTGGCAAGTGTTGGAGCCTAGTAACCGTTTTTAGGATAACTTTGGAAATTAAGCTTGTTTATAAAATAATACACTAATGCTGTTTTTAAACTCTTTTAGGGTATAAAACATGTTGATCACTTTGGCTTCATTTGCCGGGAATCTGTTGAAGCTGGGTTAAGCCAGTATGTTTGCTATGTGTTCCAGTGTGCAAATGAGTCTCTGGTAAGTATTTATTAATGATCTTAAGCTTTCCATTGAAGCATGTCTGAGGCATTTCCTAAAATATGGGAGTATGTTACTCTGCTGTGTTGGCTGAGTCTCAGTGGTCACATCGTCTCAGGTTTGAGACCTCAGCTGTGAATATGAAAATGTGCAATAGGAAATGCATACATTCTGTTAATATATAACCATGTGCTGGAACTCTGCTGGTGCATGTATCAATAACAAATAGAAAAAAATGCAGATGGATAAGTTCATACATGCAGGCTGTGAGCATATTTGGACTCTATATTTTATTGTAACTCTTGAATTTCTAATTGTTGAGACACTTGGTTCCCTATTAAACACGTAATTACATGTACTGAATCAGTAACAAAGCTGATGATAAAACCTAAACATACTTTTCAGGGTAGGGTTTAAACTACTGGCCTGATCCTGCATGTGCCTTTAGCTTGCATGCAGCTTTAGCATTTTCCCTGTAGTCTGTTTTGCTCATCAGGAGAAGAAAATAGCAGCATCTGAGCAGAGAAGAAGGGAACCACAATATGTATGGATGTGTGCAACTATAAAAAGTCCATTGGACATTTGATAAAATATGTAGCAATCAGCTGAAGTTCCAGGTGCCAGTGATTTAAACGATACAGGTAGCTTAATAATATGAGATGCATACAGGTAATAATTTTGACTACTACATTTTTACTTTAAAGCTCTAACACTTTTAAAAAGTTGGTTTCTGTTCTGAAATGTATTTGTTCCTGATGGCTGTGCTAACAGCTGTTAACTCCTCAGCTAACCTTAAAAATTGCTAGCTAGTTGAAAATATAATTTGTGTATCCATTGACTGGCTTGGGAGAGAATAGATTTACGTCAATAAAACTTGAAACAGCTAACAGCCCTAGGTGTACAATGGTAGCTGAGGCTGCATTTTCATCAAAATGGGAGCTTGCTATGAAATCAGATCTATCTTTGTATTAAGAGAAAATGTTACGTCTGACCTATTGATAAATCTGACCATGCATAATTCAAAGACTTAAAATGTGGTGTATAGAAACCATGTATTTATCAACCTCTTCACATATTCTGGTATTGATATGTATGGCTAATTGTAATATGAAATTAACATTCCTGAGCTATTTTCAAATGCAATCAACTTGGATGGCAATGACAGTTTGACTGTGGCAGGACAAAGCTGTAGAAATCTAATGCCTTCTGCATTCTGTGCTGCCAGGCAGGCTATGTTGTTAGTCTTGTGTATATTTGCTCTAAACTTAGCTACAGTCTGTGCTACAATTTTCATCATTTTAGTGTAGTCATAATCCATATGCTTAGCACTGTTCTGTGGATTTTTCATTTGAGAGGCATTGATGACAATTTTTAAAAATTATCAGTCTGTGTTGCAATACGTATATTCACTGTTCACTGTTTTATTGCAAAGAAGGGAGAGCACCCAGAAATTACTGGTAGTGCTTAAAACTGTGAGTTTTAAAAAATAAAAATAAATAAATAAATAAACCCTAAACATATCGGGACACAACCTAATTCAAATTTTCACATTCAGATGCCCTTTTTTGGTTTTTGTTTTGTTTCCTTTGTGAAGTGACAGATCCTCAAAAAAGTCTGTATGTTTTCAATGTTAGACTGTATGATCTTGGTCTCAAATATTTCAGCTTTCTTCTTCCTGTTTAGAGGAAAAGCAACAGGCAAGAGCAGGGACCTGATTCTGAAATAGAATGCTAGTTTCTTTCCTAAGATTGTTGTCAAGCTGTTGTCTCCTCCTTTCCATGCTAATGCAAAGATTCAAGTAAACAACTTTTAATAAGCATTGTATTCCCCTAAAATACAACCAGGGAACTCCAAGTATATAAAATCTGGGAATGTATTTGAATGAGCGCAAAGAAATGCTTTCAACTTGACCTTTCTTATAGAAATGTTGAGCTTTTACAGTGCTGGTGTGTGGGAATGTAGCTCTACTGTGTTTGAAAGATCAGGGCAGACCGCAAGGCAGGCCGGCGGTACTTAAAGAAAGTTGATGGTTGTAATGAAGCTGGTAGCCAGTCTAGTAGCCCAGAGAAAAGTGAACTGCTGTGGGAAGCTTCTGTCTGCCAGCAGGATGGATCTGTGGGATTTTGTTCTAAAATGGTACAGCAGTGGGAAGAAAATCGTTGAGAAGGAGGGAGCATGAGCAGTTTACAGGAGAAACTTGAACCTAAAGAAAAGGAAATTAATGCTTTTTATTTAGCCAGCATATATTCAAGCCAAAAATTCCCACTTGTGGCTTCTTAAAACAGTAGCTGCCTGCCTAGTAAGCTTTGAGTAGCTGCAGTTAGATATTCAAAATTACACTCTCTGAAGTAGCACCTCGAAGATGGTGAGCATCCGCAGAAAAGGCGGAAAAGCTGGGAATATAACCTTGATCTCTTTAGAAGACAGCAAACAGTGAGCTTTTTTTTTATTGTAAACCACCTGTCTATGGTGTGATTTATAAATCTAGTTTGATGTATATGGCATGCGTTTTTGTTTATATCCTATCTTTTCCCTCCTTCCCCTTTAGGTTGATGAGGTAATGCTTACCCTGAAACAAGCCTTTAGCACTGCTGCAGCTCTGCAAAATGCCAAGACGCAGATTAAACTGTGTGAGGCCTGTCCTATGCATTCATTGCACAAACTTTGTGAAAGAATTGAAGGTAGCAGCTGAGTTTATTTTCTACTTGTGTTTTTATGATTATTCTAGAATAATTTTACTGTGTCTGTTAATTTTAATTATGTCACCCATGCGCTTTCAACTTAAACAGTGTAAGAACAGAGGGAAAAGTATCCCAATAAGCAATTCTTACCATCACTTTGCATACTCTGTAATCACGTGTAGGTGACAGCAGTAATGATATTGCAAAATATATGATATGATATAGCTGTGTTATAAATGTATGCTCTTTCAGTGTTGTAACTCTCTTAAATGTTAAGCAGAGCAGAAAAACCCATCAGTTCATCTTTTTTTTTTCCCTGAAGATGTGTGCTTTCAAAATAGGTTGTAAAAAAGACAGTTGTGATCAGAAAGGGTCTTGCTTTCTCATGTGTTTGTTCTTTCCTGTGTGGGATTATTTTTTTCATTCTTTGCATTTATTCTCTTACACACTTCAAAACCTGGTTCTGTTATGGGAAAAAAATGTTTAAGTTAAGAGATTGATATCTAATGTAGGAAGTTAAGACCTGGCTTCAAATAGGAATATACAAACCTTTGTAGCTTCTCTGGAAGTGATATATGCCAAAACACACGCAACAAATCTTACATGATAGAATTTTTAAAAAACACTTATTATAGCAGGATCCTAATTTTATAGTCACTTCACTATGTCTTCTTGTTTTATGCAAAAAACCCAAATACATTACACTAGTCTTGTATGGTCTGGTCTGGTGATGATGGTGCTGATAAATGCCAGTTCTTCCTTTCATTAAAAGTCACTGTTGCTACTTACCTCCCTCTGGTGGATGAAAAGCAAAGTATAAGATCTTAACTGGAGTGAAATTCTGTTAGGTTGTGACTGGTATTTTTTGGATTTACAACAGATATTCAGGAGTGATAAAGCTTAACTGGGAAAGTCTTCTGTCAGTGAAAAACTATAGAGGCTGCTGTGTAAGGCAGCGTAAGTATCTTGAATACAGGTACTTGTGAGCCTGGGATAAGTATCCAGTTTCAAAATGAAATCTCTTCTAGAATAATGAGTACTGTAATAATAGTTTCAGAAACTTTGAACTTAGTGACTGAAAGACCTATTTTAGTGTCCTTTTCTTTTTATCCATCTGCTTTATTTAGAGTCTAGAAGTTTATCATCATCAAACCCAGGGCTTCATGACTTTGGAAGGTCTTGATCGGTTCTGATTGCAATTCTCTATGAACAATATCTACCTTGGATGGAAAAAATATGTATCTTGGTCTGACTNTATATAAAAAAAAAGTTCCTCTCTTCTTCCACTCTGGCTTTCATCTTAGTGATCTCTTGGTACTAGGACATCACTGGAGTAGGGAGCACAGGCTTTTACATAGGAGCCAGCTACTTAGCTGCTGCTAATTCTTTTTTTACTGCTGAAGAAAGGAGATGAAGCGATGTAGTTTAGCAAAAGCTGAAGTGTTTTGTATTGTGGATACTGCAGATACACAAGTGTCATACATTAAAGTCATATAAGCTCAAATGCAGGTTTATATCTTCTATTACCATTTTTTCAAAAGTATTTTGAGACATCATTTGAGTATCTAGAATCTTTAATGTTCCTTTCTTTTCTCAGGACTCTATCCACCAAGAGCCAAACTTGTAATTCAGAGACATTTGTCGTCGCTAACTGACAATGAGCAAGCAGACATTTTTGAACGTGTTCAGGTAATATGTTAGATGCTGTTGTCTCAAATTTGGAAAAGACCATATTAAAACGGACTAGACTCTTTTTTATTTTGATTATGTTTGTTTTGTTATGCAGTTGATCTAGAATTTATTATTGTTCCACCAAGC
>VXBO01002222.1:18855-37075 GCA_013400135.1 Rhinoptilus africanus | reverse complement strand
ATGTATCTTGGTCTGACTGGGTGGGGTGGGGTGTGTGTTTTCCCTACAGTTGTTGCAGCTTCATAGAACAAGGTCTGTGAGCAAACACGCACATCAGAAAATCTTTCCTTTATTCTTAGGGCTGTTATACTGCTCTTGCTTTTAAAAGTGTCTTCAGTTCTCTGGTATGACCTGTACCCTGCCCTTTGCTTGTGTGGAAGTGCATCTAAACTTTTCAATTAAGCGCGCCTGAAAACTTCTGATTATCTTATGCANCTAACTGACAATGAGCAAGCAGACATTTTTGAACGTGTTCAGGTAATATGTTAGATGCTGTTGTCTCAAATTTGGAAAAGACCATATTAAAACGGACTAGACTTTTTTATTTTGGTTATGTTTGTTTTGTTATGCAGTTGATCTAGAATTTATTATTGTTCCACCAAGCATCACACTGAAATAGCATTCTCCAGCCTCATGGGTCATACACTGCTATCGGAATAGTTTTGGTTCCCAAGTCCACTGAGATGTTCTGTGTTCATATCCAGAGCATTTTTTTTCAGAGCTTAGATCTTCATCTGTAAATGCATTTCCCTACTTGCAAGTGATGTGGGAATGAGTTGAGAGCAGGTGAGATATGCAGGTATCAAAGGTGATTGGAATTTGCAAAAGCTCTCTTTTGACTTAGTCTGAGGCAAGAGGTGCAAGAAAGCGTACTCAAGCAGATGTAGTGTAATTTAGGCTTCTAAATGCTGTGGTCCTCTCTAGCTGCCTGGAGAAGGAAATGCCTGTTTGGTTTTTGTGGGTTCCTTATTCCATTTATAAGGCTATACAGTGGCAGACAACCATAGGAAACAAAATGTGTGGGCGTAAGGCTCCCTCCTCTGCACATCCTGTAGCATTCTCCATATGTAAATCTTTGGTCTGTTTTGCTCAGGGGCATGAAGGCACACAAACAGTAGTGCAATTTGACACACTAATAGTACATTCTGGCATCTGGCATATCAATATATTAACTTAAAGGAATAGACATATATGGAAGGAGAAAATAAGCAAATCATAACTCAAAAGACAACTTTTTTCTTTTCTTTGGTGTTACTGACAGAAAATGAAGCCTGACAATGACCAGGAAGAAAATGAACTTGTGATCTTACATCTACGCCAGCTCTGTGAAACTAAGCAGAAAACACACATTCACATTGGTGAAGCACCATCGGTAAAGCTTATTTTTGTATTATTCCTCTTCTTCCTCCCACTTTATTCAAATGCAACCTTGAAATATTAGCAGAGCCACTGCTAGAGTTCATCAAGGGGTAGCTGAAGCTGGGTATTGTAATTATGAGAGGATTGTGAAAGAGAAGTAATTTTATTTGATTTACAATGGCGTGCTTTTTTTAAGTTTGGGGAGCAGCAAGGGAGGGAAGAAAGAAAACCCATTGGTTTTAGGTCTAGATTTCCTTACAGTGTAAGGATACCTCTTCAGTCCTTTTCCTCCCTCCGTGATCCCCACTCCCAAACAGTCATTTCTAGGGGGAATAGAGATAAAGAAGGCACTGGTTTTTAATTTAAACTACAAACTCACCTAGCAAAGGAAACAGGTCACAGTATTGTTAAATTGATGTGCTTTTACAAGTCTTTAGGGATGAAATGTGCCTTTAACTGTGAGGCTTTGGTGGGTTTGTTTTCTGGGGGCTGTGGGTTTTTTTGTTTTGTTTTTGTTTGTATGTTGTTTGGTTTTTGTTTTGTTTTAATAAATAAAGGCTGGGGGTATGTTGTTTATTATGTAACTTGGTCCAGATCTAGTCTTTGGAGGTCTGCAATTGCAAAAAAGAATTGCCAAAGCTGAATTGTGTCCTTGCTCACTTCAACAGACCGTTTCAAACAGCACGATTCCGGAAAGCACCACCAGTGGTGGCAGGTTTAAACTTGACATTCTGAAAAACAAGGCCAAGAAGTCCTTGACTAGCTCTCTGGAAAATATCTTCTCAAGGGTAAGATTAACAACTCATTGTCACCAGCTCTCCCAGATATCCTTGACAGTAAAGACCGATCAGATTTTTTTTTTTTTTTGGCTTTTGGCCTCAGTCTGATAAATACTTAATGAAGCGATAACACACATACAGAGGGGACAAAAGGCAACTTTTTCTGAATAATGAATGTTTGTCGTTGGTGGCAAATGAGTTAGCTGAGCATTATCAGATGTGTTGCCTCAGAATAAAAAGAATAATAAGGATGGTTGCATAAACCGTAAGGGGATATGTTAGCTTTCTTTGGAAATGCGACTTAAGTGTGCCTGCATAAGCTCAAAATCTTTCTGTTCTGAGAAGTAATGCCTCACCTCTCATAGCTAAAATTACTCATATTGGTCACTAAGAATCCTTAGAAAGTAGCGACAAAGTTGTCCTTTTGCGGGGAAGGGGGGGAAGCAATAGATTTTTTTGAAAATGAGTTGTTCTTCATTTTAGTGTTGCTAGCCAGGTATGATGTGGAATTGCAGATGGCAGTGGTTTTAAACTAGAGCAGGGTAGGTTTAGATTAGACGTTAGGAAGAAGTTCTTTACAGTGAGGGTGGTGAGACACTGGAACAGGTTGCCCAGAGAGATGGTGGAGGCCCCATCCCTGGAGACATTCAAGGCCAGGCTGGATGGGGCTCTGATCAACCTGATCTAGTTGAAGATGTCCCTGCTGACTGCAGGGGGGTTGGACTAGATGACGTTTAAAGGCCCCTTCCAGCCCAACATATTCTATGATAATTACTGGAACTCTTTTGTATTACATAGCCTTTTAAAGAAGTCTGCGCTGTGAGTGTTTCTTAGTGTCCCCTGCTCGGTAGAGAGTACTGAAAGCAGAGAATAGGCATATAGAGGAGTAACTGCAGAAGGCTGGGTGCCTGGGATCCAATATGTTGTTACAGGGAAAGTGTGATGAGCTGTGAATACTGGATGGCAAAGGTCTGAATATAATTTGGAGCAGTGAAACTAAGTTCCTTCTGATAGAAATTTTAAAAGTACCATGCTCAATTAAGGCCTAAGTTGCACTTTCCTGCAGCTTATGTGGGTATGTGCCAAACCACGACAGTATGTCATAAAGTAACCTGCAAATGTAGTATGCCACAGATGTTCCCTATAAATAAAGGAGACAAAATATTTGTCAGGGAGAATCCTTAGAACTGTTTGTGTGGAAGGTTAGATGTAAATGTGACCTAGGATTGAAGCTGGCATTAAAACTCTCCTAGTCAAATCTGGTCTATGTTGTGTAGCAAGTTTTATACACTGTGGATTTGGTCTGAAAGAGAGAGAGCACAAAAGAGAGCAATGACAGTCAGAAGATCTGGATAATTTCAGCGGTCTGGAATATCATCAAATGGTGACAGCTACAGTCATGCCTGTGCTGAGTCTGATTTATTTTCCACATCTAAAGCACATGTGACTGGAGAGTGATCTAGCTCTGATGGTGGGTCACTAACATTGCGGTGGTTGTGGAACAAGCGTACATCACTGGGAATGACACAGTAAAGCAGACCTGCCCTATACGAACATACTAGCACTCTCATCACGTCAAGGAAAAATAATTTAGAAATGCACTGCTTAAGTTGAAGAGTCTTTGAAGGGAAATTGCTTACATATTATTGTTGTTTGTATAGTGTGTTCCTTCTCACTAGGGCCACTGTGATGCGCTTCATGTTACAGTGAAAGAATCTACACAGTCCATGATTGCATTCAAGAGAAGCAGACACACGTATCTGGATTAGGGCCATTTTAAGTTTGCTATTTATGAAGTGGACTTGCTGTCATGAGGAATGTTGTCTTATCTTTAACTTGAAACTGCAGCAGGGTCAGACACAGAAGTATGTTGTAATCAATCATGATACACATAGGGGTTCATCCTTGCAGATCCATTTAAAGGTTACACAATTCAAGACAGAGAAAAAATAATTTACAGTGCAGCTCCACCACTAATTATTTGGCTAAAGCAGGTATATATGAGGAGTGCATATATACTGTCTTGTGCATGAGTGTGTTCTACAATGACTGTTTCAATAGTTCTTACTCTTCATCAGGCTGTTGCAACAAACCTAATGGATAATGGCTAATTCCTAAAGGTATTTAGGCAGCAAATACCTATTGGTGTGTGCGGGTTTTCCCCTCTTTAAGCCAGCTGCCAATCACATGGTATTGATGTAATGGGATGATAACTATTGCATGACTTACCATCTTTTTTTAAAAGTACATTTAGTAACAAGGAGACCAGGAAAGAAATTAAGTTTTTTTAAAAATTGATATTCAGCATCTTTTTGTAGATAAAAAAATTTAACAAAAAGTAAAAGTCAGTATATGTGGGGGAGAGACTTATGCAGCCTCAGTCTTAGCAAAATTAGAAATAAGTAAGCAGTAACCAGATACCTAGGAACACTTTAAGTGGATGGCTTCTTAGCTAGATAAATAACATCAAGTGATATTTTAAGCTACTTGAAGAAGTAACTTCTCGCTGCTCACCATAGGGAAACATGCTGGGTTCTGTGCTCTGTCTCCCCATAGTCCCAGAGGAGTGTCACTTTTTCACTTGTTTGTTTTGCTGGACTAATCTTATTTTTGGGGGATTTGAACTGAAAACAGGCTGTGGCTTCCTAATGAGGTACCTCAGAAAAATAAATATAACCTCTTTTTGACCTTATGAACAGATTTCTTCCAGCCCATGCTGCACTAACCTCTTCTGTTGTTGTTTTTTCTGAACACTGCCAAAAGTGTGTGTTTTCAAAGCTAGTGAGAAACTTCCAAGTTATCCTTTGCTTTTGTTTTATTGTGAGGGTCAGTGAAGAGATGCTTCAGGCAGAGTATTCATTGGTAATGAGCTTAAATGGGATAAGTGCTTAAAGGGCACTCTTAAGTCGTGCAAATAAACCTTACCAGGAAAAAGCAGGCTAAAGAAATACTGCTGATGTTGATATAGCTTCCCCTGTAGTTGCAAGCATACCGAGAAGAGCTATACCTACAGTTTTCCTAAAACCTAGACTATTTTTCCCCCGGTAAAGTACCGAAAACAACTTACTTCAGCATTTGGAAGTGTCTAACAGCAGACATCACCCATGTTTCATGGGAGTTAGTTAGGAGTGGAAGGTAGTCAAAAGTATTGTGTCTCTGTTGCCTCTTCCTGCAAAACAAGATGACTGTTAACAATTTCGGCAAGGATCTGCTAACGCTAATTTCTAGCAAATTTGCCTTAGGGTTATTTACATTATAATTGAACAGGCTTGTTTGTATGTGGCACTACTTGGTTGGATTTTCAGCCAGAGAGCATTTTTTTTTCCCCCAGCTTTAGTGCTTTCATTACTTTTGCCATGGTGGAATTAATTTGTTTGAAATGTCTAGAAATGGAGTAAATTCTCTGTGTAGATCATAGTATGTCAAATGCATCTGTTAGCTGGAGTGCATGCACGGTACTGAAATCTGGAGCTTTTGGAACCTGCCTGTTTAAGCCAACTCAGCTATTTTGCCTCAAATGGATCAAGAAATAGTAAGTTGCTTCAGACAGCAGAGCTGCAGATTTAAAACTCCTGGGAGCAAGGGGGGAGAAGATACAGTTTTGCCAGCTAAAGATGTCACTGCCTGTAAAATCCAGTGCCTGCCCCGTGATCTGTGGTCTGTGGTTACGTCAAATGCGTCACGTGCCTGAACTGTCCCATGTTCACCTGCACAGCTGTTGCCATCTTTGCTTAACCTTCAGAAAAAAAAGGAAAAACACCAGCTTAAATTACTTGCCTTTTTTCTTGTAGGGAGCCAACCGAATGCGAGGCCGCCTGGGTAGTGTGGACAGCTTTGAGCGCTGCAACAGCCTTACTTCTGACAAAGTATGTAAGGAGCTTAGTTAAAATTGGCATCTTTTGTGCATGGGTGTTAATGAAGCATAAATATGGCATTCTCTTTCAATTTTAAGGAAGCAGCACAAAGCACATCAAAACTCAAATTTCCACTGGGAGGTGGAAGGTGTAAGATAGATGGAGTATATGTTAACTTGAATCTTCAGCTTTAATCTATTGCAGTCTTTTTTNTTTTATTTATTTCTGTTTTTTTTTTTTTTTTTTTTTTTTTTTTCCCCCCTCTCTACACTTCCTTTGCTTTTACAAAAAGCCAGGAATTTCTGGTCAGCTTCTGCCTTGTTTTGCTGAAGTAATTAAAAAAGGTCATATCTCAACGAAAGGAAATGCTCTGAAGGTAAAGAATCCTTTCTGTAAGTAATAGTTGCTTTAGGGAAGTAAGAATTTTTGACCTAAAACCAGCTGTTGGGGATGCTGTATGGGGACGAGTGGGCAGAACTCTGTTCACTTTCTTTTTATTTCCTGTTTTTAATGTTTTACCTCACGTGAGGATTGGTTGCTGTTTTTCCCAGGAGGTGAAGATTCTGTTATGGTTTTCCTGCTACAGTTACTCATAAACTGGCTGTGTAATAACAGTCTCTCTTCCAGGATATCGCTGTGACGGTACAGGAAGTATGCTCGCGATATGTCGAGGAAACTAGCTAAAAGCAGTTTCCCTAGTCTTTTCAATTCCTGTTTTTTCCCAAAAGAGCCAAAGGTCCAGTAGCTGGAATGCCGATCCCTGTGAGAGGATGCCTAATTAGTATGTTGTTTGCATTGTATATGTATTNTTTTTTTTTTTTTAAAGAAGGACGCTGCTGGTTTGAACTAAATCACCAAAGGATGTCTGGTTTTGGCGATAATTAGCATACAATAGGCCATGACCAAGAAAGGGGAGAGGCTTTGGTGCCCCGATGCGGTGCACGATCCGTGGGGTTAGGCGGGAGCTCTCGTACGGTGCAGAGCGCCAGGCCTCACTCCGTGAGCACTTCCTTTCAGGACGCTTCGCCGGGCGATTCCCCGCCAGCTACTCCTCCGGCATCCCCCGTGTCCTCGGCCTGGCAGCCGTTTCCTGAGGAAGATTCGGACTCCCCCCAGTTCAGGAGGCGCGCGCACACCTTCAGCCACCCTCCCTCCAGCGCCAGGCGGAGGATAACCTTCCAGAACGGCAGGTCCCAGAGTGTCCGGTCCCCGCTGCTGCGGCAGAGCTGCGTCGAGTCAACAAGGTGAGTCCGGGCATGCCGCGCCACACGCCTGCTGTCTGCTGCAATTTCGGTACATGGAGCCTTACCCGTGTTCCTCCTTGTGGGAGCTGTTTCTGCACTGCTCTGAGTTTTATTTATTTATTTTCAGCCTGTCTTCTCTGCCTCTCAGTAATTTGGTGCTTTGTAGTAACTCACTAATCCCTGAATTAGTGATTCAGGGGAAGCATCGGTCCAGCAAATTGATCATCAGGCTGGATGTCGGCACCAATCTGTTTATTTATTTATTTGTTGCCTCTAAGATGAGCCTTTTTTGGCAGCGTCTGTAGTCAGGCCCTTTGGAGAAGAGTTCCTCACAGCTTTTAACTGCAGCGATGATAGCCTGACGGTTTTATGCCAGGATGCAAAAGGCACTGACCACTTCAAGTGTCTGTCGATGTGTTAGCCAAGCTCCCAGAGAGTATATCTGGAATTAAAACTGGTGAGGAATCTCACAAAAGGACTTAAAGATTAAACACCTCCACTGAACTGTTAGGCATGCGATTTCCGTGTTTGCCTTTCTCTGGAGCTTCCCTCTGTAACTTCTTTCCCCTTCCTTTTTGGAGAGTCTCCAGCTGCTAATATGTTGGACACTGTCCCTTCACGAGTTCCTTGCTCAGTCAGAAGAGGTCCCCACAGTTCATTGTGGCCCTCTTTGGTTGCGCTTTCTTTCTCTGCCTCCATCCTGGCTATTTACAGTAGCCGACAGTGCAAACTCCAAAACGTTTTCAAGATTCAGGCCCAGATAAGCTGAATTTTTTCTGTTAGAAGAGCAATTTCTCCAAACTACTCATCTCTTTCAGTGCTTGGCTGCAATTATGTTTTTCTTGGCCTTTTTCTAAAAATGGCTTTAAATAATAATTTCTCACCCATTTGATGTCTAGATCAGTGTGAATGCTGCACCAGCTTGTAGAGAAAGGGAAAAATGTTTATTCTGTTTAAGAGAATGGATGGGGGTGAAGGGTAAGAAACTAGCCTTGAAATAGCTTTGTTACATTGTGTTTCTGAAGAGATAAATAATGTGGTTTTTACTGAGATAAACTTTGGTGGGGGTTTTTTTTGACACTGACCGAGTTGTATGCAAACAGGAAACCCTGACAGTTCAAACTGAAGGACTTGCTGACTTCACTTCTTTATGATAACTTTTAAGAAGTCGCTGATTAAATGGCATCATCAGCAGATTTTCAGTCAAAACAGTTTGTAACAACTTGGTTCTAGGCTGTGATTTTTCTCTCCTTGTCTAGTGCGGATTTATCAAGTAAAAGAAACTGGATTAATTTTTATGTCCCCCTGACAGTTGTTACTATTATTAAGTAATGTTTAACTGTGTAGTAGGACTATCTTTCTTGATTTTAAACACTTCACAAAAAATGTATCCAAAAATATTACATTTAAATAATTTCTACATTCTAATGTGTTCTAGCAATATGTCTTATTTACAAGAGCAAGAGAAAACTGAAGGAGAGAAACAAGGTGTTTCTTGTTATTGTAATCAGGTTTCTAAGAATATATTCTGAATGTTTCAGAGATTCTGTTTCTGAATTTACTTAGAAAATAAATAAGGCTAAAGAAAAGGTGGTCTACCTGTTCTGCAATGTCATTGATATGTTTCTTAAAAGAAATCAGCTGTAACAGCTGATCAGCATCATCAGGGAAACTGCCCAGTAGTGCATTTGGTACACTTTATCTTCTGGGAAACAAAGTTAACGTAAGCCAAGATGAGGTACTTGGCCAGTATCTTGAGTCTGGATGTTTTTTGTTGTATCCGAATCCATGCTGACCTGTCTGCTATGTTCTCTTGTTGCCTGCACAGCCCTTTTGTAGAGGTTCGGCACACTCTCAATGAGGGTGAATCTGCGTCACCTGGCCTCCCCTCCTCTGTCTCTGCCCCTTCTTTCCTGAAAAGCTTTTGCCAGGGCTCAGGAAGGTTGCTCCAGCACTCAGAAAGTGACCTCTCCAAGAGGTGAGAGCATTGTCTCCTGCCTAGTTCTTCAGTGCCAACTGCTAACAGGATTCCCAGTTAAGCTGGGAATGCAGCACATGAGGTTCTCTCTCTCTGCCTTGTGCTCCTGCATTTCTAACAGACTTCCTAAGTACTCGATGCAAATGGGCGAACAGGCTTTTTGGCCAAAAAAGCCTGTAAAAAATAGAGGCTTGTCTGTTGGCATCTATTAGCTGTGACCCATTTCTGTTGCAGTGTTGCAAATCTGCTGCATCGGTTTGTCACTTGAAACGCAAAGGTTTTTAGCAGCGTCACGCCAATTTAATGCTTTCTCTGCTGAATGCAAACCAGCATGTGTTGCTGTGATCATTGGCATGTGAAAATAAGAAAAGAGCAACGTGCAGTGTGTGCAATACTAACATGGGATGCCTGTGCATGAGGAAGGAGAAGCACCAAGTTAGCTGGATGATGCTAGCTGTGAAATGTTTAGAGAGAGTCAGCAAATAACTTCCAATTGAAGAGGAGTGGGGAAGAAGCGAAGATACAAGAAGAGCTTTCTGACATCAGTGTGAAAGACTGAGTATCTGAATAGAAGTCACACTTCTTTTTACTGCAAGAATAGGCCTTCCTCCAGGAGGATGCTTGAGCAAACGGCGTATGGGTTATTTTTCTGAAGTGGGCCTGTAGGTGGAGCTATATGGTGAATAAGGTGGTCAATAGTTTTGACCTTCATGATGTTTTTCTTCCAGTTGCTGGCCTTTTTATTTCTCTTCTGTCAGGGACAACTCCTTTTTCCTTTGTCAGTCTCTCCTTGTTCACTGAACTGTGCTTGTGTTTCTGGTACTCCTAATATCTGAGTGTGGCTCTCCCCTTGTCGTTCCCAAAAGAAACCTGTGGTGTCAAAGAAGGTGCTTTTGTGGCTGGTTCTCCCTGGAAAAAATAACAGTAGATTGCATTCTTATGTAAACCAAGTCTTGATGAGATCTGGATTCTGGCCATGTTAGGACATGATGATTTCAGTTATATGAGATAGTTGTAGAAGTTTTTAGTGGTGCCTAAAGAAATTTTTTTACCTTGTGGAGTACAGTTTAGAATCATAGTATAGTTTGGGTTGGAAGTGACCTTTAAAGGTAGAAGTAGGCATTTAATATCGCCTGTTCTAAACCTTGTGTCCAGTAGTAGTTACTACATAAGTGAATTGAATGTCTAGATTTTCCATTCTCTTCTATACTGCAGTAACTGTAGACTAAGTAGCAGGTGAATTATTCGAGAAACTGATGAGTGCACAACAGAGTGTGCAGAGAAATGGCAAAAAAATAACCTGTCTCTTACAGACTACCTCTTACCTGGGTTCCAGTCCAGCTTTGTTTCTGTGTTCCCTTCAGTTAGCAGACTTGAGCCAAGCTGAACCAACACCCACATCAGTTTTCATAGGCAGCTGGATCCCATTAAACCTAGCTTTCTGGATCTGGGGAATGGAAGTATCCAGTATTGTACTAAAACTGTACTTTATTGCCACCTAATTTGAAGCTGAAATTTCTGAGATACTGCTCTTTCTGGAATAGGTTATGAACGCTAGTAGGGATACTGCATTTCATTGTAATGGAGTTTTGAACTGTAAGGTGGGGAGATCGTCAAATTGGGAGTAATTCCCAGAAGACCACCCTCTTTCTAAATAGGTTTTAACATGTACAGGTTTCTGATACCATTTAATCTTGAATTTGTTCAAAACTCTTGTGAAAATGAGATCTCATTAGCTGTAGATCTTGCTGTGAGCAACTGGGCCTGAATTGTCATTCTAAGGAAATTGCAGTAGCAAGGGTGAAGTGTTGGCATCTAGTTGGGTTCATGAAGTGAATACAACAAATGTAATTAGAAGGGCTGAGTGAATAATGCTGATGTGATAAGAGTGACCGAGGTAATCTGACTGTCACTTGAACTGGCTAATGAAGAATGAAGTTTATTTTCCAACTGATGGTGTCTGAAACTCTTTAAACTTTCCCTTATTAACCTTGCAAACGTGTGTTGTGCCATCAGGTTTATGAATGAGAAGTTCAAATTAACAGTGTGGTTTTTCATAGAATCATAGAACAGTTAAAGTTGGAAGGGACCTTAAAGATCATGTACTTTCGACCTCCTTGCCATGGGCAGTGACACCTTGTACTAGACTAGGTCACTTTTTCCTGTGTGTTGGTTTGTGTTGGTTTTTTTTCTTTTCCTTTGGCTATTTTTCACAGAGAGGACCATCTTCTATACCAGTAGGCTCAACGTGGGGTGTTCTTACCATTCTCACGTGAGTGTATGCTGGGTTGGAATTGATCGCGGTGTAGCAGTCCTTTACAATCTGAAGACTATGGGCTGTTAAACCGTTAGGAACCATAACTAAAACTTCAGTGCATTTACCTCTCTAAGAATAATCAAGGTTACTACACATTCATGAAGTGAATCCAAGCCACATTGCACTGGAGAAAAATTCTTTATAATCTGACTTCCCATATCATGTAGCTTTGAGATTGCACGTGATGCAACAGGCAGCTTTTCTTGGTGTTCTGGTGAACTTTGATGTGCAGGAGCAAAGCCAATTTTGGTCGAAATTCATTTTAGAAAGATGTTTGATTTGTAGCAATCAGATGGGCCTGTGGAAACAACACCAAGCCAAGGTCAGCTGGGGAGCTGGGTGTTAAACAGCAGCTCTGCTTATTACAGATGTGTCTTTATGTATTGGCTGCTCTATAGAAGATTATTCTGATCCATGTTTACATCACATTTGGCATATGGTCACAAACTCAGAAACTGATACTAGGATGTTGGAGATACAGAAGCTCTCACCTGACTGTAGACACCTCCGTCTCATCTAATCAATGGAGAGAAGCTGGTGTTTCTGCAGCACAGTTGCTCTCATCCTAATGATATTCTGACACATACAGAACTGATCTTGCCTATTTATCTACCTTCCTTCCTGAGCACTAATACAGCCAGTTGTGCCTGTCACGGGGAACACCTTCATTTAGAAAGCATGAATCATGCCCTAAACGTGTCTGGACCTTCATTAAAAAGGAAGCCTCAGTTGACTTGCTAGCATTTAAATGGCTGTGTTGGAGGTACCTAAAGCCAGGAGAGAAAAAAAAAAGATTCTCCAGTTAAGTTCAGTATGGTGAAAGACATCTTTTTTTCCTAATGTTTGTAGGGAGGCTGAGCTTTTTGGGATTTAATTCTAGTGATCACTACTGTGATGCTTTTTATGGAAGAGAGAAAACACAGTTTTCTGCTTGAAGGAATGAACAGTACCGTAAAGTTGCACATCAACGCAATGTTCATAGGTGCCTTCAGAATTTTTTTACTGCATTGTCAGTTCATTTATCTAGAGAGAATTCTAGGGTGGAAATAATCTTGTCTTTTGACAAGTGTGTTGTGCAGCATTTTTAAACTTTCATTTCTGTAACTTCTGGAATTTCTGGCTTTTATTCAACAGCTAATCATGAAAGCTACGCTATTGGAATCTGGTTTTTTAATATAAAAATAAAAACAACACATTTAAAAATGGGTCAACTTTCAGCATAGGTTTGATTAGCCCACACTGTCTCTGTTCATTGCATTGTTATGCAAGGATACTTTAATCTGATTTATCACCACTTGAATTTGAACAGATTGCTTTTTTAAGACAGCTTTATTTTTCATTAAAGTAAAATGCTTGAGCATGTTCTTTAAACAAAATAGAGGAAAGTAATTATTCAGAATAAAAATACATGAGAGGAGTGAGAACCAATAGAGAGGTGTAAACTGGTTGGAACTAGTTCTTCTTCCCAGAGGGAAAGAATACTTCATGTATTAGACTTACATATAGGCTTCTGCCAGCTTAAGTCCTGAGAGTTGAAATATTACCTGCCTTTCTGTACTTGATCTGGATGATTTTGTACCATCTCAGCCTCCAAATTGCAGAGTAGGTTGGGTTGATTCAATTGCTACTCAGAGCAATAAAGAGAAATATATACGTGAAAGTAACTGGGGAAAAAAAGCAAGTGTTGGCATGAGCAGCAACCCTATTCTCGAGTCAGTTGGCTTGCATGGACTCAAGTGCAAAATAATTCGGATAAGCATTGTGTAAAGAGTTCACAAGAAACGAGGTAGCTTTGTGCTGTTTTGGGTTTTTTTTTGAATATCAGGCTTTGGGGGCATTTTAAAGAACAGTTTTGGAAAGTGGTTTAGGTGATTTAATCCAAGCAATAAGCATGTTTGTAATCTGAACAAGGTTTTTTGAGTTTCTTCTTCTCCCACCCGCACCCCTAATGGTCAGATACACTTTTTTTCTTTACTCCCACCATGTCTAGAGGAACTGTATGAGGTGTTGCTGGCCTGTCTGGGCAAAGCACCTACCTGCCTGGCTGTTTAAATCCACAGCTGCCTTAAAACCTGAAGTAATCTTGCAAATATGACCAAAAGCGAAGCCAGCTTTATACCAAGTTTAGGTATGAAAGATGGTAAAGTCTAAGGAAGAAGTATTGTGCAACTCCTGTTTCAAGGAGGGGAATATGTAATTGAGTTAACTCATCTGGTGTTTTGCACCAACCTTCTGAACCATTTCATCACAGGATAGGAGACATTACTGTTTTACTCTGACTTCTTCCTGCTTCTACTCTGAAGAGTATTATTTCACACCTTCAAATCTGATGTTAAGCTCGGACTTTTCTGTCTGTCTTGAAATGAAGAAGCTTTCTTTGCTCCCTTTCTAGCCTCCCTTACCTAAATCTTGGTGTTTTCACAGGTGCTCTTGCCTTCCATTGAATATGGCAAGGTGTGTACATGAGACTTTCAAAAGTTTTCCTCCAATTCACGCATCAGACAGCTCTTTGGAAGAGGAAGTGATTAATATTAGTTGCTTAAAATGCTGGGGGGATTTTGGAAGGGAGGGTTTAACAACAGTAATGTGCTCAGAACTGTATGATTTGCACACTTCACGAGGTAGCACATGTGACTAATGCATCCCACTGTAAATTCTGCAACTCAGATGACGTACACAGCTTTGTTTCGTACCCTAAAATAGCCACTCTCTTATTCTGGCTTTCCTGTAAATTTTAATACTGCAAATGGAACACTATTCCTAGGACTGTCTGCACATTTAGAGGCACAGTAGCTGAATGTAGAATTATTATTTTTTTTTTGCATAGGAGTAAAGAGGAAGTTTTCATTCCCTTGTTATGTAGCTTCTATTTAATAAACCCTGGAATGACTCGGGTTAGAGACTGTTACCCAGGGCTCCCAGCCCATAGCACTGTTCTTTGTGGGGAGCAGGGGTCGTGCTTAATGCTGGGTGGGTGAACTTCCAGACGTGTCTTTTTCTCTGCCAAGATAAGGAAGCAGGTTGTGATACCTGTGGATGGCAGTGAGTCCAGTGTGCTCACTGAGGCTAATGGAGGTCAGGGAGCTGTTGTAGATCATTATTATAGGGACAGCTTTGGTCACCAAAAAGGCCAGTTCTAGTTTGGTGGGTTATCATTCAGCACAGAGTATTTGATATGAAAAGTGCTGATTGAGGTGGTGTCGCTTGGTGGACTGGTGTAGCTGAAACTTCATAGTCTGCCTCTCTCGCAGATCTCTGCTTTTGTGCAAGCCAGATGTAAGGAAAAGAACTGGAGCTGGCGAACGGCGATCATCTGCAACTGACTTACCACTAAAAACATAGTGAACGCTTTACGTGCTGGGCTTTCCTTTCATCTAACTTTTTAGAGACCTGCAGCATGGAAATTCTTCGCAGGATGCAGGTTTGAGTGTTGCTGCTGCTGTTTTGATATGGCAGGTTTCCCTATGACGGAGATGAAGCTGCAGACACAGCTTCCTGTATTTGATGCTGTCTTCCCAAGAAGCCGGTAGTTGTGTGTCACACTGTTGATATTGCATGGAAGGATTTGTGGCAGATAATCAATCTACCCATTGCTATACGAGATCTGTGCACCTGCGTTACCACCACAAATGGAAAAAGTGCTGAAATATTTCTGAAAATGGCTCAAGTACTTCTGAAAGCTAAATGTCTTTTCCTCTGGCTGTACTCAGTAGAGAGGTGTGCTTGGTGTCCTCTTAAAATGATCTCACATCAAAACTTCCCTGTATCCTCTCCTTGCCTCTTCCAGCAACATAAAGTACTATTAAAATTACTTTGTAAATACATTTCTACGTGGTAACTGGGGAGAAGATCATCTCCTTTCTGGTCATTGTGGTAGGAGCTGAGCCTGCCCTCTGGTTCAAAGTCTCTGTCCCTTTAGCTGGAGATGCTGATGAAACTTCAGGACATCTGGCCCTGTTTGTACAAAGTGAAGTGTCCACTTCTTGAAGCATAGAAAGAAGGCTGCATGAGAAGGCCGGAACACTGCCTCCAGTGAAATACTTGCCTGTGAGCTCATTATGCCATTTAAAATGGCACTAAATAGAGCGTTGTGCTCTGCTAAAGCAACATCTGTGCTTTTAAGGGAATTACAGCAGATTGCCTCTGTAAGACTAACGTATAGCAAAACAAAACCCATTGCTCTCTATTTTAGAGGCTAAATATTACTATGTTTTCCTCTTAGCTTATCAGAAAGTTTAGCTTTTATTCTGAGGTCCACTGTGTGAATGCTATGAATTCTTCCTGGTGGTATGTAGTGCAAACTTCACAGCACTGTGTTACAACAATTGGGCGCTTCTGTATTCAAGGTGAAGCTCACACACAGCACGCTTTGCCTTCTGAAGCTTCCCAGCAAATGCTCCTGCAGGTTTGGCTGTACATTAGACAGACTTAATAAAGATTATTTTTTATTTTTTCATCCAAAGATGACTGATGACCCCATCTGCTTTTTCTTTCCTTCAGTGATGGGGAGGGAAAGAAAAGAACATCAACCGTCTGCAGCAGTGAATCTCTAAATGCTGTGGGGGAAACTCTCACACCTTGCCGCATCTCCTGGCGGCGGAGAATATTCCTGCAGGTAGCTTCACCTATGAATAAATCTCCTTCCAAGATGCAGCATCCAGGTCTGTGTGTGCTTTTAAAGAAAATAAACAAGCACTTTTTATGAATAGTTATTACTGTAGTGAACTGCAACATTTGAAAATGGGAAAGGGAGAAGGGAGTCAGCTTGATGCAATGTTTTCGCTAGAACCTCGCTAGTGATCAGTTGTGCTCAGTTGGCCTTAGGTCTTTGTTGCTTTGAACAGAGGATTCTGTCATTAAAAACAAATTGCAGTCTGCCGCGGCTGCACTGGTAACAAGGAAATGAAGAACTGCCTGTTGCTGACAAAGATAGCTTCTTTAACAGTTAGCAAATTTTTATCCTAGCCTGCTTACATAATAGCTTTTGTATTTTATCTAATAGGGCTTGCAGAAAATGACAAATTTTCTGCCTTGTCCTTGTACTGCACGTAGCACCTGATGAGTATGTTAATAATTCTTATAGCTTTAGGTCATTTAAGGTAGAAACCTCTGAAATACCTGAAATCCTGTTATGTTGATAAAGTCATGTTGGTGGAATTCACAAACATAGGTAAAGGACAAACTATAATTAGTGACCATAAAGTGTGCTATAGCACTGCCCGTAGTGCAGCTTAGCAGATGGAAAAAGTTACTTTTAGTATAGAGCCTGCTGTAAATCACAGCAGTAAACAAGCTCATGTGTAAAGGAGGTTGGTAATTACGGATTTTAATTACTCAGTTTTAGTTGAAAGGGTTGAAATACTGGGTAACCCTTTATTTTATTTAATTTAACTGTAGTGATATTTAGTTTAAAGAAAACACTTTATTTAAAAATAGTTCTCTGCTGTTGAACTGCGTTTTCTCTGTCTTTGGAATCAGCGCCTCACTGCTGAATGTGGAAGATAACTATTTTTGTTCTGCTGTGACTTAGATTTTTTGTGATACATCAAAAAATCTGAGTTTCCTGTAATTCCCATTCTTTGCAGATGGAAGTGAATTATTACCATTATCCCCGCTTGCTCCACCCTTGGAGGAGGACCCTCTTGTTCTAGTGTTGCAAAATGAAGATGATCTGGATAAAACTGGAGAGAGGAAAAACTCAGAAGAACTACAAAGTCTGTGGAGAAAAGCCATCCATCAACAAATTCTGTTACTTCGAATGGAAAAAGAAAACCAGAAGCTGGAAGGTTAGCTATTTAGAAAATATCCCTAAAAACTATTACAAATTTTGCTGCCTGAAGCTGAAAACTATGCTGGTGTTGGGCACCACACACAGAGGTGTGATTCTGTAACTTTTTGGTTAACAGTTCTAGAAAGAAATGTGTTTGCCTGGTTCTATCTCACAGTCTACCAGGTTCTCTATCCACCTGCCAACTCTTAATGAGTCACCTTATTTAAAGAAGAAAATGCTAACTTTTCCTTTTTTAGTGTATGTTAGGCAAAGGTTGCTACAGTCTGTGTTCTAGCTGATTAAGTCTAGGAATTCTAATGTGAAGTGGAGTCAGGAGAATGGATGCTGTACGAACACTTAGGTATGGTAAATCTTACCCTCTATATCTCGTTTCAGTCCTTTGCAGCGTGTGGCATTTCTCTCCAGGCTTTCTGTCCTTCATTAACCACATCACAGTGGTAATTTATAAATATTTGAATCCAAATACGATTTTTGAGCAACTGGCTCTTGAGGTATGTCAAAAAGTTAATTTTTCAGAAGATGAGCGCTGTATACTGAAAACTGAGTGCTGTTAACCAAGGGATCTGAAGTTGGCCTTGCTGACCTGTCAGCTGCCTGAGCTTCTGGCTAAGATTTTGGGTTTTTTTTGTGACCGGTCAAGACTCGCACAAATAGGATGCAATATCTATCCTAGCATATAGAAATTCTTCAGTATAATAGACTAATAGCTTTTGTTGCAGTTTGAAAATTTCAAATTTACACTGCAATCGCTGCCCCCGTCTTCTGTGCAGTGTATAACCTCATATATAGTAGTCTGATTCTTCAAAACATAATGATCTTGTTGAGGTCAGTTAACTCTTTTTCCTTCTTTAGTGCTCTTTACTGAGAAGGCAGGGGGAGGAAATTAAAACAGGACAGAAGTCTTTCCATGTCCCCAGAAGCGTACATCCTTGATTGTATTTTCTACACGTGTAGCATATTTCTCACTCAGTGCACTCTCTTCACAGTTTGTCTCTCTGTTAACACAGTTCTGTGGAAACTTCTAGATTCATAGGGAACATCTAAAGAGAAGTCTGTTTTCACTTTAGCCAGTCTTTTT
>VXBO01002222.1:0-18830 GCA_013400135.1 Rhinoptilus africanus | reverse complement strand
TTTTTTTTTTTTAGCAATCAGTCTGCTATTGTGGGGTGAGGAGGCTGGATGTCTGCTGTGGCGACTAATTTCATGTTACTCCCTCTGGTAGTATGAGCTGCTGAGGGAGAAACTTTTCTGTACCCTCCCTGTGTGGCTGGAGATACTGAAAACTCTTAAATCAGTCTGGTTACTTAAGACTCACTTGTAGGTTATTTCCATTCTGTAGCTGATAGGTAGAAGAGAAGTTCTGCTTGCCTGATCATTTCTGGTGAAAACTGGAGTGTCAGCAGGGGAGACTCCAAACTGGCACCCATCTGCCAGCCTACATCTTGGTTTGTGCTCTAAGAAGCATTCTCCGTTCTTGTATGCAGGTTCATAAGTACTGCTACTGAAACTGGTGCTCTGGCTAGCTAGAATTCATCATCTTATTTTCAAATGGTAAAAAGTAAACTGTCTTAATGCCTATCTCTAGGCTTCCTTCCTGTGAACTGCTGTAACATGGGCCATTTTATGGACAGGACATAAGCAGAACTGTTCTGTTCCAAGCAAGTGCTGGTTTGGGCAGTGGTTGGCATCTAACCTACAATTAAATACAGGTTTCAGGAATGGGAAATGTAATAACAGAAATGCATCCAGTTCTCTGCTTGAAGCCACGTTCCTAGCTATGAATTTATTCCTCTGTAGATGACTGGTGTAAGACTGGAATTGCTGTGGAATTGGTTGTAGTAGCTTTCTGTTAATGTTTTGTTAATTTTTATTTGCAAAATATTAATAGAACCTCTTTTCCTGTTCTTTTTGCTGTCGAGGAGACTTGAATACTCTTAGCTCTTTGTTTTACAGAAGGTAAGTTCTGCGAATTGAACAAACTTGTTAATTTTTTTTTCCTGAGCAGCTAAAAGCTACTTTTTCCAGTAGATCACCTAGAAATAGAAGAACTACAAAAAGTAGCAGGACACCTAGCCAGGGATTAGGAAGAATGTTAATAAGGATGGTTGCAAGCAAAGGAGGTTTGCATAGTTGGCAGGGCAAATACGATCCACAGACAAGCTTGCTGACTTTCACTAGGGTTAACTGCAGAGGCCAAGTACCGTTCGGTGAATGCTAACCCATGCACTTAATTCTGGAGTTCATTGTCACGCTGAAATATATTACTGCCCTCCTGAATCTCCAGTGCTTATGAGGTTGAGCATTTTAAAATGAAATCATACAGCAATAGGGAAGCATTTAAAATTGCCCCAATTGAACTGCGAGTTCCTGTGGTGAGATCACGTTCCCATTTTTATGGAAGTGTACTGCACTGTGCATAATACTTGCTTCTATAAGGCCCCCTGTAGTCTTGAATAGATATGGCCTCAGAGGTGTAGCATACAGCTTCTGGAAATAATTTGTCACCTACGTTTTTGGAGTGGGATAGGCAATGATCTTGTAGATTCATCCAATATTGTCCATATCCAAAGTGTGCTGTTTAGGTGAAAGAACTGATCATCTTCTTTTGCAGGTTGTATAATAACCTGAGTGAGAGTTCGCTTTTACCTGGAGATGATGGTGAGGAGGGGGGTACATCTGTAAGAGGAAGGAGTCTCCTGCAAGGAGCAAGTAGTGCACACAGATCAAGACAAATTTGGGATAAACTCAACTGCAGCTTTCAGAGGTCGTGCTGTGAAATGTACAGTTCAGTCCAATGATAATTAAACCTGCCTCTGTAAATTAACACACATTCAGGTCTTGATTCCAGTTCTTTACACCAGTGGTATGAGGAACTGGGGTGTTTCTCTGATGCATATCATGTATAATAAAATAGCCACAGTTAATTTCTCAGTAATGGAAATGAAAGTTGCTCCTCCATGAAATTCTAGAGAACTCTGCAGTTTATTTCAGAAGTAGTGAGTCCTCTGGAATAAATATTTTGTGCCAGGTGGTCCTATGCAGCAAACCTTTTAGGTATACAGTAACATGAGTTCTGTGCTTCAGCGCAGATGCACCTTTCTGGATATGGTTCATGTTGGTTCATTCTATTTACTTCTAGTCAAGCCTGGTGATGCCAAGTAGCAGTGCCAAGAGCTCTTATCACTCTCTTAAGGGACATGTAGAAACTGGAACCAGTGTGACAGACTTCAGTTTTTAGAAGACTTGCCTGGGTTGCTTGCCTAAATGTCTAACACAAATATTCATGTGTTTGGGACTTTCCATATTAAAACAATTGTAATGTTCAATATAAACAAGTGAAAAATGATCAAAGGCGTTTTTGCAGTTGAAAGAAGCAGCAGATGTGGGGAAGCTGACTGTGTTGAGTGGATTTTTCTTCTTGCCCCAAGCCTTAAAAAATGTTTTCGTGTATTTCATGAATTACTAATGTTCAAGGCCCAGTAATAGAAGTTAAATTGTTACCTGCAGCATCTTTATGACACAAGACTGGCCCCATCTCAGCTGTTAACTGTTGAATTTAGAAGGTGTGTTTATCCCTAGTCAGATTATCAGATAGATATATCTAACTTGAATGGGTTTTGCATATTTGATGTGTCTTGTAATTTTCTGATGTTGTGGTTTTTCATGTGCTCTTCCTTTGTGTTCTGTGCTCTAGCAAGCAGAGATGAGCTCCAATCAAGAAAAGTAAAACTGGACTATGATGAAGTTGGTACATGTCAGAAAGATGTTATAAATGTTTGGGATAAGAAGTTACTAAACTGCAGAGCCAAAATCCGATGTGACATGGAAGATATTCATTCCACTTTGAAAGAAGGTATTTATGTAGGATGTTTTTTAACTGTGAAGTCTGAAGATATTTTTTTTATTCCCTTTTGATACTGAAGGAAATCTGTCAGCAGTACGCTTCTTCCAGTAGCACAAAATCATGAAAAAATTGTCTTTTCGAAAATGCACCCACCTCCTGCTGCCAAACAGAAAATAGGTTCTGCTGTGTCTGCAGCTTACCATGTCAGCAATGCCAAAATATGTATAGTCATGCTTTTGAAAATATCATCTTGTGCCCATGTATTGCTACATTGAAGACTGAACTTGGGAGCTTATACAGCTAGCACTGTGACCTTCTGGTTTCTGGTCTATGGCTTCTATCCAATTGACTCTGAGTTTCAGATGCTCTCATTTTACTTAATTACTGAGCAAGCAGCACTGTAATGTCTGATGTAGACTGTGCCCAAAACCTAGGGAAATCGCAGCCAAGCTTCAGAGAGTTAGAAGGACCACATCTTGTGGAGCCTGGACCTATGGTCTTGTATTTCATTTCCTTGAATGAAAGGCTGGGGATTTTGGCTTGAAGTAGACCTTTCTGTGACCTAGCCATAGGCCAGAAGAGGAGACAGAGAACCTTGTTAGTGTAATGTGGATGTAGAGTCTGATTGCATTGCTGAGCCCTCTTCCATAGAGTCTCACGTCTGTATTAAAGATGCTGAAAAAATAATACGTCAGTGTAAGCTGTCTGTCATAGAGGAGGGAAGTTTAAATTGCTACCGAAGAAAATCATGGTAGAAATAAGGCTGTTCCTGTTAGTGACCTGCAGAAGACTGCCAACAAACATCTTTCTTTGCTGCCTTATCTCCTGCTGCTGGACTACAGTTGAGAGTTGGGAAACAAGGATATGCTTTTCCTAATTTGTATTCTTGTTAAATAATTATTTGCCTGGAAAGTATTAGCAGAGTTGACGATTTATTTTGAATTTCAAAGGTAGGTTCACAGAGTGAGGGGAACATATGTAAAGTCACAAAGTAGTATTTTTATCTAGTTTATGCTTTCACAGGTGCTTGGCTGACTTGAGCAAAATGCTGTCTTTCAATATGAGTGCTTCTTCATCCTTCCTTTGGTATGCAGCATTAATGCTTTTAGGTTTAAGATGAGCATTTTGTAATCTGTATAGCTTTCTCCAAGCCTATGGACTGACACGAGCAGCCCTTTGGGAAGGGAAAGGGGAGGTGAACCTCCCTGCATTTTATGCCTCTTGAGTTTAGTTCAGCCTTTCTAAGCAGGCTGGTCTGCGTTCTGCGTGGAGCCATGCATCTTTTCCTGCTGGAGGTTAACAACTCAGACGTGGCACAGCAAGCATTGTCTTAGTTGCACAATGCACTGGTTAGTGTAATTGCCGTAAGTTTGAGGTTACTGTTTAGGTAGTGGGACAGAACTGTGGCTACTGAGTGAATACACTGCAGAGCGGACAACTTCTGAAGCTGACTGTTTGTAAGAGAACCTCCAGAATGGTTTGGGCAAGGTTATGACAGAGCAAATTCTTGTGTTGCAGCACTAAAACTATGCCCCTGCTTAGGCCTCCTGTTTTTTTGGCTGATTGCAGGTGTACCAAAAAGCCGTCGGGGAGAAATTTGGCAGTTTTTGGCTGTGCAACATCGAGTCAGACACAGACTGCCGAACAAACAGCAGCCTCCTGACGTCTCTTACAAAGAACTTCTGAAACAACTGACTGCTCAACAGCACGCCATCCTTGTAGATCTAGGTATGTCTGTTTGGAGCTGGGAGATTTTTTTTACTTGTTTTGGGTGTCTTTGAGTGGCAACACACCAGTCTTAATGGAAGCTGTCACTGGAGATAGATGCTTCTGTATCAGCACCACTTTCTGTGCTGTTGGGATACATTCTGTGTATGGCACTTAGTGTCCTCTAACCAGATGATTTCTTAGGTTATGCTATTTGTATTTATGCTCTTCTACATCTGTCTGAAAAGAGAAATCAAGCAGTTGCTTCTGCAAGCAGTTGAGAATATGAAATCTCAGTGAATACAGTCAAAAAATAGCGGTAAAATACAGATTGATCCGACTAAGATCAGCCAGCGTATGAAAGCAGAGAGAGGAGATCTATGGGAAGAGTGAAGTGCTTGTTGTCAGGTGAATCTGGGTTTTTTTTATGAGAAGAATTAAATGTCAACCTCTCTTCTCTTTTTACATCAGGGCGGACGTTCCCAACACATCCTTACTTTTCTGCCCACCTGGGAGCAGGACAGCTATCGCTCTTCAATCTCCTGAAAGCATATTCTTTGCTGGACAAAGAAGTGGGTTATTGTCAAGGAATAAGCTTTGTAGCTGGAGTGCTGCTTCTACATATGAGTGAGGAACAGGCCTTTGAAATGCTAAAATTCCTCATGTATGACCTTGGATTCCGTAAACAGTACAGGCCAGACATGATGTCGCTGCAGGTAAGTCAGTCCTTCTCCTGAAGCAAACCAGAGTTTTAAATGAGTTTTGAGCTCTCAGAGGTTTCTCACGTTCTCCAGGGCCTTAAAAAGCTTTTATGCTGTTTTGGAGTTAGTGAGGTTGAACCCCTCTCCAACTCTGAATTTGCAAACAGAGAAGTTCAGAACTTGCAGACTTTTCCTGTCACATGTCCCCATCATCTCCTATTTGGAAACTCTGCTTTCTCTGCTATTTTGCTCTTCCTTTTCTTTTCCTCACTTCTCTCTCTTCCTTATGCCAAAAACTCTATGTGCTTGCATCTGTATAGCTGAAGTTTAAATATAAATCTTGCTTTTCTTCGGTCCATAAGCTCTTAGATTTTTGTTTCGTAACTCCAGGTCAAATCAATAGTGACACCCAGTGGCCAGTCAGTGTCCTTCACAGGCATTTGTGCTTCGGACTACTCTGTCATGGCTCATCATTTGCACCTCTTTTCTCTCATCGTCCTCTACCCCACCGCCCACCTCAACTCAGAGAGAAAACAGATGAATTTTTAATCATTTAGGTTGTTTATGAAACGATGCATGTTCTGCAATATTAGTCTTTTAACACCTAACTATAGATACTCAAGGTTACTTAGGAAGGCGATCAGATCTATATCAAAGTTTGAGAAATTCTTCACCTTGAGTTTCAATTGTCCACTGACTTAAATAATTATAGGCCCCTAATATTATAAAGGGATATACCACTACAGAGTTAAAGCTTGTAATGCACAATGAAGAAAGAGAAAACTGAGGCAGATAAAAAGTCTCATTTCTTTTCATGCTCCCAGCACAGCAAACACTTATAATTAAGTAAAAAGTTAAGAGAGAGTTGCTGTCCACCTTTTGTGACCAGTCACTTTAGGTGCTTATTTGGTAAATGTCCAGCACAATAGAATAATAGACTGTAGTTAAAGAGGTTGTATATGCTTATTCCAAAAAAGATAGAGGAGTGTTTTACTGTGGATGTAAATATGCTATAACAACTTCCTTGAGATGAATTAAGGGTGAACAACCATAAAGAGCATCGTTCTGCCTCTTCCCCATCCTGTTCTCCCTGTCCCAATATATTTTGAACCAGTGGGGTTCAAAGTGTGATAAATACATGGTTATGTGACTTTTTTATTCCCCCCCCTCGAAGATGCTCTTTTAGTGTCTCTATGTTATACTGCAGTTGTAGACTTTGAATAACATCTCATGATTTGAGAGCATTCAGATGTACAGGATTTCAGCTTTTGATTTAAATGATCCTGAAACTTTCATTGTCAGAAGCTCTTAGGAAGAATACATTTTAAGTTTGAGAAGCTTTACCGCTTGTAGTGCTTTTTGCCCTTTAAATGAAATGACCTCTCTTTCCCCACAGTTTGCTCCTAGGCAGTTATCCTGTTCTAGACAAAAGTACACGTTTTGTCTGCTCAAGACAAGCTAGACAATTGAGGATGACTTAGAGGATCTCACTAAAGCCTGACCCTATGTTTTGGCTTTTAACAGGAGCACTTGCAAATTCTTTTCTATTTACAGTACTGAAACACGAGTAAGCCTATACGTAGAATTAGTTTCTGTCCTGTAGAAGAAAAATGTTGGATGATTCTTTAGGATAATGAAAACTTATTTGACTTATTGTTGTCTGGAAAAAGTAGTAATCTAGATCCTTAGTTCATAATGAACTCACTGAATAAGTGCAGTCAGCTTTTGGTAGGGAAGAAACATGACTATAAAAAGTAGGTAAGAAACTGGATCCAATAAGTCATTTTCTTATTGAGGAATGGATTCACCTTAAGCATAAGGCACTGTTGACAGCAAAATTAGACCTGACAGCTAGTCAATATATGCCTACTTCTCATCTTGTGCTTTCTGATAGAAGCATCGCTCTGTGCTGTGAGCGACTTATTGTGGAATATAAACTATTGAAATTGAAAGGAAATAGCTTGCTAGAGAGTGATATTGTTAGCAATGAAAAGCAACTTTTAACTACTTTGCTTTGCAACCTTTTACAGGTTGTGTAGCAGCACTTTTTGCATCAGTATCTTAAATTTCTCTGGACCACTGGTATGTGCTGGGAAATATGTGTGTGGTACACCTCCATTGACCCCGTTTCTTATGTACTTTGTGGGTAGAGAAGCTGTCTAGCATGATGATTGTAGCATAGGAATTTTAAATGCAGCAAAAATATGACCAAAATTCAGGGATGAAAGCTGAAATGTGTAAATTTAGCCAGAAATAGTTTAACTCTGTGATGGAGAGTTTTGGCATCTTGGAAGAGGTACTTCTACTTTCATTGCTGCAAGACTGAAAGTTCAGGTTTGTTGATGGATATATTCTCTTCTTACCTTAAGCCTGTGAATCTGAAATGATACTTGATTATGATTAGGTTCAGACTATTCTTTGTTATTGACTACCATGTTGGTTTTAATTCATTAGGGGTGGGTTGTTTATACGTGAGTATATATCACTTGAGGCCCCAGGTAACAATTAAGCTTCATTTTACAGTGCCATCTGTACTGGAGTTAATTTCCTTTGAGTAAAATGTGAATGGTTTGGAAAACTGTGTAAAGATGAACTTTTCTTTCTCTGCTTCCATCTCCCCTCCTCACCCCCAATCCCCTCATGCACTGTAGATTCAGATGTATCAGCTCTCAAGGCTTCTTCATGATTATCACAGAGACCTGTATAATCATCTTGAAGAAAATGAAATCAGTCCCAGTCTGTATGCTGCACCGTGGTTTCTTACACTGTTTGCATCTCAGTTTCCATTAGGATTTGTAGCCAGAGTATTTGGTAAGAAAGTTTATTCTGTTGCAATAATAAACAGAACAATGTTGTCCATTGTGTTTGTGTTTTGAAACTCTCAGGGCGTAGTTTTCTACATACTAGGGACGTTTAGGGTGACACTTGTGGGTGGTAAGTAGCAACACTCTTCATGGTGGGATGTCAGCTCCTTTTCAGGGAGGAAAACCAAAATGTATTCTTTGAAACATCAGACTTGAGCAATTAAGTATGCCTGTTGTTATTAGCCATGAGGCTTCTGAAATGTGAACAGCAAGAAGTTTGTTGCTGCAAATGTATTTTATACATCAAGCATTCAGTTTATGTCTATAGAAACTTGCAAATTGAAAAAAGAGAATGCACTGGCTTTCAAGAAGGTATTTCTGAATAACTGATTCTGAAGTGATTTCTAATAAAAATTAAAGTAAACTTGAACTTAAAGGCTGTTCCAGGTATTCATATATATATATTGAACAGGTTCCTAGTTTTAGTATGCCTCTTACTCCATTTAGATAGTTTTTTCATGTTATGCTCCTTTTCAGTTAATGTCTATTACAGAAGCTTAAATACTAGTTGTGCCTTGTAGTGTTTACAGTATCAGCATGTCAAGTACTTTTTTTGGTATTCTTTTATTGCCAATAAGAACTGCCAGCTTAATCAAATCTCTATTCATGCAGCTTTTTTAAAAGAAATTTCTTTATTAACATAAACCTCACGGTGCTCAGGTATACACCAAGAACTTGGGAGCATATGTCACGTACTTCCTCTTAAACCAGACTCTCTTTCGATTTGATTTTTCTGTTTTCATCTGGCATGTTTTGTCTTTTTTTTTTTTTTAAAGAAATTTAACCTGACTTTTGTCTTGTGTTTTATTACTGGAGTGTGTTAGGTTTTAATTAGTTTGGTGTGGTGGTTTGGGCAGGAGGAGAGGTTTGGTTGGTTGGTTTTGGTTTTGATTTTTTTTGACCTAATGATTTCCCCATTACAGGGGTTGTTTTTTTTTGTTGGTTTTTTTTTTTTTTTTTTTTTTTTTTTTTTTTTTTCCCAGCAAACTTTTTGTGACTGCTCTTTTGGTGATCAAATGATTGGTATATCTGTTTTGTGGTATTCACATGATTGGTACATCACTTTCCCAGTGGATTATTGAGTTCTGGGACACTAAAGCATTTCTGGTTTCAGTGTTTTTTGTCTTTTTGATTTGTTTTTCAAGGCTAAAGTGTTCTGTTCTTTTTTGTCTTCAGTTGGCTTTGAATTTGTAAAACGATTTCTTTAAGGGTGGGGAGGGTCAGTGTTCATTTCTCTGTGAAATGAGCTGAGCAAGGCACGTTCTCGTTTTAAAACTCACAAGTCACTATATTGCTTTACTTCCTAACGCTTTGGAGTCCTGCCTCGTCAGTGTTCTGTGGGCCGTTGTCAGATACCAGGAACAGATGGTTAATGCCTACCCATTGCATATTATGTACGTGTATTTATGCTGCTCGAATGTGCATCGTAGACTTGAGAAGGGGAACTTACAGGAACTGTGCTTAAGTGAGGTGTCTACCTCACCAGTGTCCTGGTGATACGAGGAGGATGACCTCTTGGTATCAGGATCAGAAGTTGAGTTTGTTCAGTTATGTAAGCCCTGCTCTTGGTGATGTGACAGAGCCAACAGCGCAGGAGGCTTATTTGAACTTCTGCGCTGCGTTCCTCTCAGTAACTGCAAGGCCAGTGCTGCTGACTGTGTTTGTCCTTACTGTGATCAGGTTTCCAGTTTCTGTGCAGTCTGTCTACTGACTTCTGCACTCTGCTCACATCCATGTAGCAATAGTAAAGGTTTGGGGCTTAAATTCTAGCCAGTGTGATCACTGCTATGGATTTTGAAAATAATATGTTTGGTTATGAAATCTACATGGTCTGCCTCTAGAAAACAGTAAAATGGCAGTACGTTGCGTTGTGATCCGCTCCCCAATTGCTTTTTTAGTCATAGATGCATTTAGAAACAGTTAGCAGTTAGTTAATAGTCTACAGTAGACAGTAATGAAATGCTTATTGCAGATAACAAATACAGATGTAACAGGCATGCGATATTTTCTTTAATGCTTTCTCACATCTGCAAGATGACAGAAAACACTTCTATGTGCTTTAGCCTCATGTTGAAATAAGACAGATTGCGCTTCTAAACTGAATAAATCTGCAGTATGATCAATTAAAAGAAAAAAAAATCTCAGCAAATATATGTATTCATACAGTATTTTAGCAGTCATTTTCAAGATATTTTAATGATCTTCTTTTTTAGACATTATTTTTCTTCAAGGAACGGAAGTCATATTTAAAGTAGCACTGAGCCTACTTAGCAGCCAAGAAACATCTATAATGGGATGTGAGAGTTTTGAGAACATTGTTGATTTTCTTAAAACCACTATTCCAGATATGACTCAGCCTCAAATGGAGAAAATTATTACCCAGGTAAGGTTGGTTTTCTCTTCACTTTTTACCCCCAATTTAGTTTTCTTTAAAAGAATCATGCCTGAGGTATATGTCAAAGTCTCGTCAGTATGTTCCTTTTGGTTTGAAATGCAAAGGAGTCATCTTCCCAGGAACTTGTGTAGAAATAGGATACGAGCTAATTTCAGTGGATTTTGAAGTGCAGTTTTAGCAAGACTCCAGTTGCTACCTCAAAGTTCAGTACAAAGGTTCTTTTGTGCCCCAGCCATTGGAAAAAAAATGACTTTGCTTACAAATGTCACGTCGCCATCAGAAGGGTAAAAGTAGACTATTTTCCAAGCCTAAACCCAGCTGTTGCTCCCTGCTAGTGGGTGAGCGGTCTAACAGTTTGTGATGGGAAGCACAGCTTCCCATGGTGGGAAGAGGCAGCATCACAGTGACTTCTCCTGGTCCTTTGAACTTATGGCTGCACAGGGCTGGGTACTCCTGTAAGAACTTTTCTGACACCTCCAACTTAAAATCCTACAAGTTAGGAGGTTGGTGAGGCTGTTTACATGATCTGTATTAAAGTCAAACAGACTTTTGCTGTTCTGTGGCAGGGGAAGCTTCTGTCCTCCTGGGGATCACTTTTAGGGTGCCCTCATGCAGCTTCCCCTTCTCACCTCAACCCTGTCCTTGGAAGAATCATATTTAGCAGGTGCTTGATGCCAGAGGTAAAAGCCCCTCAGGACTGATCCCTGCCTTTATTGGGTAATGGGAAGGAGGACTGGAGTAGCGTTATTTCATCAGTATCACCGTAACTTCGTGGTAAAGGGTGAGAATACAAGAGAAACGAACGATTGCTGGTGCTGATATAGAAAAAGCACCTGCTAAAGCCTCTTGTGAAATACTGTCAGTGGGTGGGATTTTCATATTTCTACATCCTCTTTCCTCTGCGTTGAAGCTGCAAATTGAAATGAGTCTCTATCTAGTACCTTAAATGTGAATCTGTGAGCAGTTTTCCCCCTTCAGGTGGCAGTTTGGAGATAACAGAAGAGCTCTAGAAAACTGTCTCCATATGCAGGAGTGCAGTTAACACTGATGCATTCCTATGGCTTGAATGTTTCAGGTGCTGTCAGTTAAGAATTCATTGTTGGACAATGTGTAAATCTTCATTTCCTCATTGCACTGGTGGTGATTGCCGTGCTAAACCTATGTGGGGCACTTTAGCGTCTACCTTCCCAACTCACTGATTCTGGCAGTGATAGGGACGGTAGTTCAATATTTTTGATACTAATGGAAAATACATCTCTGTCCCATGATCTGCATGGGTTGCAAAGCAGCCATGCTGCGGTGAGCGTGGTAGAAGTGGCTTTGTGCAGAGCCAGGTCTGATTGAGTAAAGAATGGGTTATGTAGCGTGAGCAGAGATGGATATGGTTACAGAGAGGAAGGTCGCCTGCTTGCCCATGGTGTGGTCTCATGCTGAGCACTCTTCTGGATCTGCATTCCTGTGCAGACTGCCTGTATCGTATTGCTCCTATCTAGGCTGGCTGCAGGTGGAGTCGTTTGTAATTCCCAGGACCGTCCTCTTATAGTGGATAATGAAAGAAAAATGTAGACATTATGCAGTACTATAATAGACAGACGAAGAACTGACTGGGTAGCTACATAAAGGAAAATGGCACTTGCCCAGCTTGAACACCATATGTCATTTAAAGTTTTACCTCATTTGAATTACCTGAAGAACACTTAACGTAATGCAGAACTTGTTTTCTTGGGGGATCTGTGTGTGTCTTCTGTTGGTGTAAAGTTTGTGACCTCCAGAACAAGGAGCAGATTTAATGTCACCATAAACATCCTTCCTTTCCTAGTCTACACTATTTGGTAACTGTCAGAAGCTAAGAGTCTGTGACTAGATGTATAAACAGATAAGGGTCATATGCTCCCATCACTGCCACTTCCATAGTCTTCACAATGCTTTGTCACCAAAGCATCACAATAAGAAAATAGTGTATATTCACACAGGGGCATAACACAGGGAAACTGTAACCATGAAGAGTGTTTTTCTAAAAGTCTATAAATGGGCACTTGGAGTCAAGAGATCCAGTTTTGAGGGTGGAGATCTGATGACTCCTGAATTATTCTTCCTCATTGTATGATTCTGCTCCCATCACAGGCTGGTGAGACTTGAATTTAAAAATTTGTTCTTGAACTTCTTAATATTCCTGAGCAAGAGATATTAAGACCTGTATGCATTATAAAATTCTTGGATTAAATAACACTTTTCTGCTGATACATCTCATAGTAAGAGATGGTATTTGGTAATTGTAAAAGTGATGATCCAATTTATTCTGAAGTCCATGATTTATTACACCTGTAATAAGAACTCCAGAATACCCTTACTGTAGACTTCCCCTTAAAATCCTTTTTTGAGAGGAACAGGGGAAAAAAATTAAGTTAATCAAGCAGAGTTGCCTGTTAACGAAACATTCATGTGGAGTAAGTGCTCTCTACTGTAGATAAAAATTGTTTTTCCTCTCATGGCAGGTGTTTGAGATGGATATTTCAAAACAGCTCCATGCCTACGAAGTGGAGTATCACGTTCTGCAGGATGAACTGCAGGAAAATGTGAATCCCTGTGATGAAGGTGAACCCCTGGAGAAGCTGGAGAGGGCAAACAATCATCTGAAGAGACAAAACATGGATTTGTTAGAGAAGCTACAGGTAAATGACAAGACAACAAACTCTGGAGAGGTCATTTCTATGAATCAGTCAGTAGAGGACTAAGTGTCTTTAAGTCTACATGAGAAGTTGCCTAACTGCAAGTCCTTATGCAGTTGAGCAGTTCTCTCAATTACAGTGATTTTACTTCTGTTAGATGTGTTTTTAACTCCTTTGTCATTCCTTAGTTTTTCCTTCTTGATTTAGATTTCTTTTTCTCAAAATATCTCTACCCATATCTCCTATAAAATCTGTTGGCAAAATTTGTGTGCTTTGCTGAAAAATAAATTCTCTGTCCTTTTATCTCTTTGGAAAATTGGAAAGTTTTAAGAAATAATCCATAGTGCGGTGGGCTTGCTTTCTCCAGACCTTTGTAGGCAGTATCATTCTGTATCCTTCTGCTGAAGCTCATAGTCCTATTTCTGAAAGGTGGTCTGTCCTTGCAGACTTGAATACAGCTGACAGCCCACCAGACATTGCCCGATAAAGTCATGCTTTAAAGAAGTCTTCTTTTCCGTCTTCACTGTTGACTTTTTCTTCCATAGCCTGGCCAAGACTTGTTTCAGGTTTCAGTATGTATTGCCTTGCCTTTTCCTGCAAGAGAAGCTCCTCTTTTTGCATCATCAGGCCATTTCTTCATATATTTGTTAATTTTAACAAGTGTTGGGAACAGCTCAGAGAACACCTTCAGCTTCTGAAACCTGAAAATAGAAACAGGGTAAAAAGGAAAGATCATGTCCTCATTATTCTTGGGTTTGTGGGCTAAAGGTGCTGTGCTATTGAAAACAGAGGTCACTTATTTTTTTTACTATTACTATTTTTGCTTTATTGTGGTTGTTTTTTAAATTTATTTATTTGCTGCTGCCTGGGCTTTTAATTCTGTTAAATGTACCAAGAGCATACAATAGTTATGAGTGACTTATTTGAAAGGCTCTCTTGAAGCTCTTCTGTTCTTCCAGAGTGTCATACTGTGATGCGTCTTCCTCAGGTCCTTAACCTCTTAGTGGTTTTTTTGGTGTAGCTTTTTCATTCCTGTCCTTGGGCCTTTCCTAGGAATGGTCAGAATTTCCCCCAGTTCCCACCACGAGACATTTGCTACTGCTGAGGTCCCGGGTTTCTGAGTACTAGAGGAAGCTGTAGGTCTTTTATTGGAGAATAGGGAACGCTGTCTGCTTCTAGGCTTAACATGGAGGTTCTCTTTCCCTCTAACCTCTCCATCCTGCCAATTTACATCATTGCATAATGTTCCCATTGCTCTATCACTGTTACGCAAGTCTTTTCCAGTGCTACTCCAGCTGCTGTTTTCCGTTGTCTCCCTGCAGCTCCAGTTCCTTCTTACTCTCAACTGTCCCTTGCTCGCTCCACCTTGCACGTCTCTTTCCCTCTGTAAAGCTTTCAGAAATCCTTCAGATTGATCTGGCCGCTATAAAGAGATTCTGTGTATGATACGCAGCGACCATTCCTTGTATCATCTGCCTACACCGATGTTTTAGAACCATCTATGTAATAAAGTGTTTTCCTTAACATTTAGAACATTTCCTTAACATTTTAGCCTGGAAAAGAGGCGTCTAGCCTGGAAAAGAGGCGTCTGAGGGGGGACCTTATCAATACTTATAAATACTTGAAGGGTGGGTGTCAGGAGGATGGTGCCAGGCTCTTTTCGGTAGTGCCCAGTGATAGGACAAGGGGTAATGGGCACAAACTTGAGCATAGGAAGTTCCACCTAAACATGAGGAGGAACTTCTTTACCTTGAGGGTGGCAGAGCACTGGAACAGGCTGCCCAGGGAGGTGGTGGAGTCTCCGTCTCTGGAGACATTCAAAACCCGCCTGGACGCGTTCCTGTGTAACCTGCTCTAAGGTGGCCCTGCTCTGGCAGGGGGGTTGGACTAGATGATCTCCAGAGGTCCCTTCCAACCCTATGATTCTATGATTCTATTCTATGAATATCATATTATAAAAAAGTTCCTCAGAATATCTCACTTTATTATAATGTTATTGTTTACAGGTTGCTCATGCTAAAATTCAGAGTCTGGAATCCAGCTTGGAGACTATTTTGACTCGAGAGAACAAAATGAAGACTGAAATTCAGTCCCTGGAACGGGAGAAGATAGCATATCAAAAGACTCTTGAGCAGATAATGAAGTATTTGCCAGCAGAAGCATTGTCTGACTGTGAACTGCTCCTGAAGGAAGTAAACTACAATCCAAACAATAAAATAAAATAAGGAGTAAGCCATAAACCAGGAGTTTCTAGGCAGCATTTCTCCAAAAAAAAGGGAAAGAAAAGATGATTACGCTGCTTTCAAAGGACTTAGCAATAGGCAACGGTATTATCCAAAACTAGTGCTGGGACACTCATAGCTACAGATGGGCCTTGTCAGTATGCAAATTCAGGCTATTAATTTTTTTATGATTATGTAAATAAATCACAAGCGGGAAATAAAGGATTCTCACGTGTAATTATGATGAGTAGATGTATATTTAGAGTTGACTTAAAGGCAAAAGAATAATGTCAGTAGTTGGAGCCAAGTTAGTGGTGATCTACAGATTCACTCTGGATGTGCTTGTCTTGTAGTGAAATGAGGATAATGTGTCTTTATATATATGTATGTTGAATAATACTTGAAGAAAAAAAAAAAAAGAAGAATGTAATCTTCCCTCCAAAGAGCAGCACGTTTCACATCTTCTGTGGAAAATCTATGTGAACTCATGCGTGCCTCTCAATTCTACTGATGTTGCGTGCACAGACCAATAAGCAGAATAAGTATCATGACTTGGTTCGTACAGAAAGAGCTCTAGCGCTATCCGCTGCCCGGGCTGTACCGGTCAGCAGTGTAATTCCACATGCATGTTGGAACTGGAAACAAAAAGCATCATGTCATAGCTCCGCCTCCGTAACTCAGAGCTAAGAAATACTTATCTATAGACACGCGCAGAACTTGTAAAGGCAAGAGCTAATGGTGACTGCTGCTTCCTTCCCTGCCTGTTTGCTTCCACCTGTCCTGGGGCTGGTCATGATGACAGGAGGAAGGAAACAAGGCTGTGGGATGGTATTTATTCTGATGTTAATTTTTCCATGGGGGACTTGCTGTCATAAGGGTTAGCTGTGTAAAGGGTTCTCATTTAGCCAAAGAAATAACTGCAAGAAGCCTTGTCTTGCCCTGATGGGAGATAGAATGCTGTTCTTAAATTTTATTTGAAGGGAAAATTGAGGCAGGTTGCAGGAAGTTGAGCAAAAGTGCACAACAGAGGACCAAGCAAGTTTCAAATACTACGTACCTTTCAGTTTTCACATACACAGTGGATATACATTTCAAAGGGGATTCTGAAGCACAGATGCAGTTTTAATAATGCTTTTCAGGTTATTCCTGTTTTAATACTGCTTTTTAAAACAAAAGTCATGAATTTGTGTGTTCTGGGCAGAAGGTGAGGTAAGCTCTGATCATTTCAAGGGAGAAAATATGTTTATAAAGGTATAAAAAGAGGCATATAGATTTGAAAACGTTTTTGAGTGTAATTTTTGAGAAGGCTTCGGCAAATGTGTAATAGGCACGTATTCTGGAGTGCATGTCTGAACCGTTAATTGAGTGTTACAGTGGCTCATATTATCTCTTGCCGTTTATACTGTATTTCAGGAAACAATTCTTTTTAGTAAGAAAAACAATTAAGCGAAGTGCCAAATCCAGCAGTGTCTTTATGCATAAGATTGTCCAATTTAGAGAGCAAGGACCGAATGTCGCTGCTTTCTAAGTATTCTGCTTTATGTTAACGTAAAAGTAAAGATCAGCAATGCTGATTTGCTGCACGCTGCTGTGGAACTTAGGGGTTTGGGATCTCCTGGGTTTTATTTTTGTTGCTGTTTTTTACTTCCGTGGTGTTTTATTTGATTAAAGATACTGATTTCCTTAACAGCCTTTCTTTTTACAGTTGGGATGAAAGGTCTTAACACTGTGTATAAAATTATGTGGAATCTGCTTAGATATTTCGAGAATATTGTATTGTATTAGGTGGGAAAATGCCAAGTGAAAAGGCAGTTCTTTGTGGTTCTGTTCAGAGTAAGTTCTAGCTGGTTTGTACATACAAAACCAGTCCCAGGAACCGCAGTAGTGTGTGTTACAAAGGATCAAGGTTATTCAGATACATTTATTTTTTTTTAAAGATGCACTGAATGTGCTTTATCCTCTATTTCACTTATAAAATTTTTCATGTAATGCCTGGAGAAATTCCAATAAATGTCATTGCTGCATTTCCCATGGCCTCTGGCTAGTTTTATTTTTGTACACTTCAAGGACCAACCTCATTCTGAACAATACTGTTTACGTGAAAGATGAAAAGCACCTGGTTTTTAGTTTCTAGTGGTGGGGAAAAAAACTTAGAGGCCTTGTAGAAGGACACGGGGAAGATAGAAATTCTTATCGGGGGAAAATAGTGTTGCATTGTTCTTCATTGTTATGAAGATAACATGACTAAAAGGTATTTATCTTCTGTAGCAGTACCTTTAGAATCACAGNTGTAGTGAGGGGCCCAAAACTGAAGGCAGTACTCGAGGTGGGGCCTCACCAGTGCCAAGTACAGGGGGATGATCACTTCCTGGCTCACCACACTATTCCTGATCCAGGCCAGGATGCTGTTGGCCTTCTTGGCCACCTGGGCACACTGCTGGCTCAGTATGTGCACATGTTAGTACGTATGCTTGTTGAGAATAATAAATTTCATGATCCCTATGCTGTGCATCTAGCTTGGGAGGAGGTGGAGGACACCGGATCAACAAGGAGGAGTAAACTACAGATGCAAACCCACAATGAATTCGGTGCCTCGTGACATGAGGACATTCGTAACGTGAACACAAGTGTGCCTTGTAACTGAGTGCTTTCTAGAGTGTCCAGCTGGAAAATCCGCACTCAACCAGGTATGCTCCAAACCATCTTCAGATGAACGCTGTGGATGGCGTGTGTGTTTCTGTCCATCTCTTTGTCTCTCCTTGCCTGTCGTGTGGATAGCTTTGCAGCTGCTCTGTTCCGGTTGCGGTTGTGCAACTGTGAAGAGGGAAGCCTAAGGTGCAGTGGGCCAGAGACAGAGCTGCAATTATGTTTCCTTGGGTACGCATAAATTGCTCTTTATTGCTATATCATTTTTTTTCTGTTTAGGGGGAAAAAAGTTTTCAGAATACAGCTGCTGTTCTGCCTGAGCTAAGCGCAACAGCACTCTCAGTTTTTGCAGTCAACTTGCGGAGAACTAACTCGGAAGGAAAAAGTGTCTGCTGTTTTCAGGAACAGCTAACCTGGACCGGTTTCTGCTGGCAGAGGGCTTTTTTTAAAAGTCTGGGAAGACATCTATCCTTTTACTTATCAAACTAACCTGTAAATGAGAAGTACTACTCGCCAGGAATGCAGCTGAAATAGGTCAGTCTGATAAGAAGGTTTAACGTATGGTTATTCACATCTTTTAAGGATGGAAAACTAGAAGACCAGAAAGTTGGGGTTTGGTTAGTTGTGTTTTTGTGGAGTTTTTTCTCTCCTAAAAAGGAGAGTGTTTATTTCTCTCCTAAAAGGAGGAATATTTATTTAAGATGCCTTTAAGTTGCATTTTGTTCACTTTTCTCTAAAAAAGCAGTAGATTTTACTGAAAAAAAACAAAACAAAAAAAAGGCTCCCAATAATTGACATAGTCCAGTTGAAGACCTGACTTCAAATCACAAATCTAGCTAGTCTCAAGTGGTTTGCTTAATATCACTACAAGAAAGCCAAACAATTTGTAAACTTTGGTGCATTTATGTGGTAT
>VXBO01002220.1:5455-20173 GCA_013400135.1 Rhinoptilus africanus | reverse complement strand
TGCCCTTGGTGAAGCTGTGTTGAGCCCTGTCCATAGCAGGGGGGTTGGAACTAGATGATCTTTAAAGGTCCCTTCCAACTCAAACCATTCTATGATTCTGTGATTCTATGATTTTCTTATAAAATTAGGTTTTCCTTCCAAGGCAAGGAAGAAAGTGGTTAATGAGGGCTAGTTGACATTTATCCTGTATCCATTCCAGGTCAAATAAAAGTGTAATGATTCTTTAAAGAAAATACAGTGAGTAACACAGTAAATCATGATATTTGAAATTATGCATGTCTCAAACTATAACAGGAACAACAGCTCAGATTATCTGATTATTTGATATTCAAAGGCATGTGCCCTGAGAGAAGCTCAGACAGGGAAAAGTCAGCCAGGAAACATCAGTGTTAAGCAGAGGCTGTAAAACAGTATTGTCCATAAAAGTCAGAAAAGATTAAAACTAGAAAAGTCTCCAGGTACTCATACAAGGACCATGAAAAGACTGTGTGGCAAACAAGTAGATCCACTGTGAGCCCTCTGGATCTCCTTTTCTCAATCCTAAGAAACACCCTAAAAAGAGCAGTGCCGAAAGCTTCAGCAAACACAGCTGCTGGAAGACAACTTGCAGTTGAAGATGGAACCAGATGAAGATACCATCTGTTTCTCCTGTACTAAGTAACTGGATCAGACTGAAGCATGTAGCAGCTTTGGGTGTAGCTATGTCTACAGACAGAAGCTGATGCTATCCAGCATTTCTCCAGAACAGTTTAATCAGGATGAGAACTTATTTCATAAGTGAGGCTAAATGTCAGGCCTTCTACTGATGTGTAGTGGAGAACACCTCAGATCTCCTAGATGTAGGGGGTCTTATCCTGACATGCTTTGATATGAACACTCGGGATTAAGGCTTGCCCGTACCATCAGCAGCATTATTGTGACCTTTCACTCTGTAAGCTGAGTTTGTGCTGTTGTGTGGAGTGTTCCCCTAGTGCTCTGGAGAATTTTGTTGCAAGACTTTCTCACTAGCGTGCATTTCTTTACACAGCAGGCTGTTCTCCATCTTGAACTGTCTCCAATCTCATTGGATCCCAAAATGCTGGAACACATATCTGCCAAACTATAGCTGCTGTCAGTAGTTATTTCTGCTCAAAAGCTGGTAAGACTTTAAACTTCCCTCTAGCCTGCTGACTTGCATTTTATTAGGAGACAGAATTTCAAAACACCTAGGAAAAAACTCTATGCTTAGTAAACAAGTCTAAGATTTTTTATGTTCCAAAGTCTGTTAATATTGATGTTATTCTGCCTTGTGTTTTAGCTTCTGCCCCAACTCTGCCTCTATATTAGCATACTCTGTTGCTGTTGCGATAACCAAAGATGAGTGTATATATTTTCTAAGATGTTGCTCTTCAAAGGTTTTGTATGTCTACACTGCAGTCAGAGCTGTGACTGAATCTTGCACGAATGTATACAAGGCAGCTTTAACATAAGCAGGTTGGGTATTTAGAATAGTATAGCTGAAATAGCAAGGAAATTACATACAGGCTGGATGAACACTAGTTTCTGTGGTGAGGCTAGCAAGTGACTCAAAATGCATTGGGTATCCTTGAGACTGAGTGAATTATAAAGATAATCAATAAATATCCATGGGCTTCCCTGATCTGTATGAAAGAGGGGCAGAATGATAATCATCAGAATATTTTGGTGAAAAAAAATTACAACAGCATTCTTGTTATTTTATAAATCACAGATATTTAATTTTGTAATTGATCATGCTTAGAATCTTTGGCAATACAGAGAAAGCAATGAGGATTAATTGGACAGCAAAAGACAAGTTTCCTGACACTCTCCTAAGGTGTTGTCTTGATTGGAAATCAAATTGCTAGTCTGGTAAGACAGCTTTGAAATTCACAAACAGTGCAAACAAATCTTAATGCTTTCTTGGCTCAGTGCAGATTTTTGTCACCTTAATAGATGAAATTTATCAGACTCAAGCTAAGACCTCTTGAGTATTGGCTAGAAATGTTATATTTACCCCTTAATCACATAATTGAGTAATTTAGGTCCATTACTCAATCTGTTCTTAGCCTTTTAGAGAATGTATTTAGAAATTTTACCACCCAAATTGTGACCCAAGGACAGCATTGGCTGTGCTTACAATTGTCTGTTATGCTCATCTCAGACAGCATATAATACAATGACACAAGCCCTGCAGAATCTTGCAGGGGTCAGATGGCTTAGAAACATACTGGAAATACGAGTGACTCATCCAGCGTTCAAAGTTTTTCTCCCTCAGACCAAAAGAACAACAGTTTACATACATGTTTATGGAAAATGCCAGGGTTGCACACTAAAAAGCTAAGTGGTCGCTAAGTGGTCTTCAACCCACTCTTTTCACCCAAAAGGGAATCCAGATAACCTCAGATAAATCTTTTTCCATACATTCAAATTATTTTAGTAAAGGCCTGGTGTGATCTTGCAGACAAACCAGGATTGTCAGTCTATCAGTCTCTCCATCAGTATATCAGGGATAGCGAGGATGAAACCTCTAAGGCTACTTAAAAACATCTGAATTGTTTTCTTGTCATAAGTTCCACTGATTTTATCAGAAGGCAGACTGTATTTACCACCACAGGAACTATAATTTCCTTTTTTTTAGATTCATGTAGGTATTTTGTCTGTTATAACTGAATGCTTGTTCTGTGGTTTGTGGCTTCCCCTGCCTAGTTACAAATGTTCTTCATTGACTGAGTTGAATTGTGGATGTGGCTAAACATATTGCTTCCTCTTTCCTTGAATAACATCTTCCAATGCTCCACTATAGTCTTGATATTGCTGCACAGCTCAGTACACTCTATTCAGAGCCAAGTAGGCATTTCCTTCATAAATCTATTTTGAGAAATCTCACAATATTATGACTAGACTTTTTCACTCTTGTGTTCAAAGAAAGTATGACTTTGTGGAACTGCTTGATAAAATTATCTTTGTTTAATTATGAGATATTAAGCATGACAAAAAAAAATTAAAGTTAATGCAAAAATCAAGTACTTTAAAAAAACTTTTAATTTCTCAAAGATACAAATTGTTCTTTCTGTCGTCAGGATAATTTTCCCTATCCCCATGTACTTGGGTGGAGCACCGCAGAATATGTTTTTTGTAAACAAACAAATTGAAGAATTGCTTTGTAAACAACTAGAGACACCTGCAAGTACCACCATTCCCAACTCATCCAGCCTGAAAGACAGGACTGCTCCAATTGTCTCTCTTGTTGCAAACTGTTTTATCTACCATAGAGACTACTGATTACTTTCATACAATTTAGTAAAGTTATTATTAGTTAAACTTAAAATTTTCTCACTATAATGGCAGGTTTAAATTGGAAACTTAGGTTTCGTATCATCCGAGCTTTCAAAGAGGGATTCTTGAGTATTACCAAGATAATTTTTCTCTATTAAGTTAATTCTGCCTTTGGCTTAAACAGACAAACTAACTTTGCTGGTGTACTTGTTTGCCTAAAAGGGAGAAGACTAACTTGTATGAATGATTCCTTTCAAGGAAAGACTGATTTATATTTAAACTACTGAGTCCCCTCAGCAGTAAGTGAGAGATTAAATTACATGTTCAGTTTATCACACATTTATAAAGCTTACCACACAGTAATAACTTCACATGTTCTACAACTGCAATAATATTTGGTTGCAGAAAATTCTTAAGTTTAAAGCCAGCATAAATATCCAAAGTATACAGTTTTTCTCCATAAAATGGATGGGCTATCACATGTACTGCAGCTATGCTGGTTCTGCTGTACAATGCAATTCCTTGTATTTGGAAACTACCTCAAATCTCCTATCAAAACTGTTAAGGGTAGGCACTCCCAGAATTTCAAGTATAGCTACAACTATTAGTAGAAAGTATACTTTTGGGTGGATGTTTCATTGCTACTAAGTCATCACAAAGTCAACAATGCTTTTATGCAACCAGATTCTTGTCTCACTTCACACAGACATACTCTAAAAACACTCTTAAAACTTTTGCCAGAAAAAAGACTCCCACTAAGAACAAACAGATGTTGCTATTTGGCTTGTCCACATTAAAATTTGAATCATACTATCAACAAAAACCTATTAAAAGTGCTTGTCCAGCATAGCTGTGTTTTTCACAGTACTTAATAGCAATTTCAGGACACCTAAAAATACACTCGATGCTACAGTACTTTGAAGCATGCTATTGAATATCCCATCTCAATTACTGTAAGGAATTGCGCAGCTGGTTAACTGAGAATACAGTAGTCTTGTATTTGTACAGAAATCACGTTGCAACAGCAGTCATTTGGAATTGATCAAACTTTAAATCAGATGAGACCTGTTTTTCTCAAAAACGCTTTGTACTAAAGCTAGTTTATCCAAGGTGTTCAAAAATTCAGGTTCAGAAGGGTATAATTTTGGTTCAGTCTGCAGCATGCTGTAGGAGTCACACGCTAGGTAATGGAATGTTTGTACAAACACTTACAGGAGTATTTCTGTTCTTGTTCACAATATCATCATGCAGAAGACAATTTATGTAGCACTTGGTGAGATCACTTTGCAGTGGTTCAGGTTATTCAATCCACAGAAGACCCAATCTTTTATGCCTGGCAATTACTAATCTACCCCACACATGTACGGTTCCATAGGGTTTCATCCTATCACCAGCCTGGTTCTGCATTGATTATGTATAGATCTGCCTAGGCAGGCTACAATCAATGCAGCTGTGAATCTTTCGCTATATATTCTCCGCTTGGGATGGAGTGGGTCGAAAGCTGCCCGGCAGAAAAGGACCTGGGGGTGTTGGTGGCCAGCCGGCTGAATATGAGCCAGCAGTGTGCCCGGGTGGCCAAGAAGGCCAACAGCATCCTGGCCTGTATCAGGAATAGTGTGGTGAGCCGGACTAGGGAAGTGATCATCCCCCTGTACTCGGCACTGGTGAGGCCCCACCTCGAGTACTGCGTTCAGTTTTGGGCCCCTCACTACAGGAAAGACATTGAGGTGTTGGAACGTGTCCAGAGGAGGGCTACGAAGCTGGTGAGGGATCTGGAGGACAAACCTTATGAGGAACGACTGAGGGAACTGGGGTTGTTTAGCCTGGAGAAGAGGAGGCTGAGGGGAGACCTCATCACCCTCTACAACTACCTGAAAGGAGGTTTTGGAGAGATGGGGGCTGACCTCTTCTCCCTGGTGACAAGTGATAGGACAAGAGGAAACGGGTTCAAGTTATGTCAGGGCAGGTTTAGATTGGATATCAGGAAACATTTTTACACTGAAAGGGTTGTTAAACATTGGAATAGGCTGCCCAGGGAGGTGGTGGATTCACCATCCCTGGAGGTGTTTAAGAAAAGGGTAGATGTGGTACTTAGGGACATGGTTTAGAAATGGCTTTTTTTTCAGGGTAGGTTAATGGTTGGACTTGATGATCTTAAAGGTCCCTTCCAGCCTTGCTGATTCTATGATTCTATTTCCTTTTGCACTGAATTTGGATTCCGTAGTTTCCTTGTTTTCTCAACACCAACCTGAACTGAGATCATGTCTGAGAACCAGCAGATACAGGCTCAGGGAAATGATACTGTAAGGCAGAAAAAGCACAAAGCAACTCCTGGAAGTTTGCAAACCTATTCTTCACTGGCTTATTAACTCAAGATCTTATTAAATATCACTGCTTGGAGACCACCCAGGGATGGCTGTGATGGCAATGACTCAGAGTACTCCCTGCCTTAAAAGTTCTGGTGCTTGACACAATTCTCACCAGAAAAATATGACATCAATTGAATTCCTAACCTTGTGTTTCAGCTCACTAGTGACAGAACGCTTGTGGCTCTCAAAAAGCTTTGGTTCTTGAAAACGTAATAATCCAGCTTGTCGGCTGAGTAACTGCTACTTCCAACAGCCCTGGTCGTAAGGTTAACTAGGCCTCTCACATATGCAGTTTCCAGGTTAGCAATGGGATCCACACACACTAAAGTGCTACATCCTCAGCAGCAGTGTGCAGCAGCTCACTTCTCTCCAGGCAGCTTGCATTCTCTTCGGAGATGCTCCCCAGTAGTTGTTTCAGCTGCTGCAAACTTGTCACCTTTGTGAAGTGTGGGAATCAACCACAGGTCAGGCTGATTGAGTGCTACCTAACCCATTTCTGCTTAGTGATGAAGAGTACACTCCACAAGTCCCGTTCAGAAGGCAACTACTAGCCTTTAAGAATGTAATTTTAAATTTTTGCTGTTTTATATGGTAGAGATGAGTGACATATTTCCTTTAACCACCTTTAAGAACAAATCGTCAACATATGAAAAGCCTGCCCTTTATATGTTTATGAACGAAATGTTATGCATGTCCCACAATACAGAAGTTACTATGAAGGTTACTCAGTGCTTCTTGATAATGTGATTTTGAAAAATTGCCATTGCCTTGCAAGTTTTTGTTCCTGTAAATTTTTTGGCAAAATATAATAGCTCTTGAGAGCTGACGGCACAGCTTTTCTACTGCATTAAAAGAGGCCTATCAGAAATTTGATTGTAGCTGAGTGATTTCAGACTAGTTTTCAGCCAGCTCACAAATGTTATATTTACCTAATATCTGCTTTAAATCATACCAGCTTGTCCCTCTGCTATCTGAGAACAACCAGGCTAATACTGCTTCAAAGACATTGGCCTCTACAGTAATGTACCTGAAATACTAGGACTCTGATCCTTTGGCTGATGGTAAATTTTGAATCCATGTTTAATTCTCTTAAGCCTGGAGATCTACATCTACACACACACACACTGTTGCATCTCAATTGTTTAAATTTTTCTTTCATGCATTACTGAAGACAAAACTGATTGCTGCTTACATTCATCCACTGCAAATTTGTTTCTGAATAACTAACAGAAAGAGACTATATTTCCTCCACCAATGTATTCTTTGCTTGCTTGCTTGGCTACTTCTACATGGGGTATAATCAAATCTTCCAGATCATTTCACAGGTGCTTTGATCTGATGCCTAAATTTATGGTAATAGAAAGGAATGTTGTTCTCCAAGATGTACATCATACATCACCTTTAGAATGAAGATACAGTCATTCCTATGGCTGCTGAGCCACAATTTCCTGCTTTTTTCTAACAACTGTGACTTTGGGTGTTAATAATAATAGACTTAACCGTGATTCTGATGGAATGCATTCCATCAGATGGAATGATTCAACCGTGATTCAGATGGAATGATTCAACCTTGGATGAATGCATCCAAGGGTGCTGAGGGAGCTGGCGGAGGTCATTGCTAGGCCACTCTCCATCATCTACAGTAAGTCATGGGCAACAGGAGAGGTGCCTGAGGACTGGAGGATAGCAAATGTCACTCCAGTCTACAAGAAGGGCAAGAAGGAGGACCAGGGTAACTATAGACCGGTCAGCCTCACCTCCATCCCTGGAAAGGTGATGGAACAACTTGTCCTTGGCACTATCTCTAGGCATATCAAGGACATGGGGGTCATCAAGAGTAGTCAACATGGTTTTACCAAGGGTAAGTCATGTTTGACTAACCTTATAGCCTTCTATGAGGATATTACTAGGTGAATAGATGATGGTAGAGCGGTAGATGTGGTTTATCTTGATTTCAGTAAAGCATTTGACACCATCTCCCACAGCATCCTTGTAGCTAAGCTGATCAAGTATGGGTTTGGTGATCAAGCAGTGAGGTGGATCAAGAACTGGTTGAAAGGAAGAAGTCAGAGAGTCGTAGTCAATGGGGCAGAATCTAGTTGGAGGCCTGTGACTAGTGGAGTCCCTCAGGGGTCGGTACTGGGACCGGTGTTGTTCAACATCTTCATCAACGACCTGGATGAGGGTACAGAGTGTACCCTCAGCAAGTTTGCGGATGACACCAAGCTGGGAGGAGTGGCCGACACCCCAGAAGACTGTGCTGCCATTCAGAGGGACCTGGACAGGCTGGAGAGTTGGGCGGGGCGAAACCTGATGAGGTTCAACAAGGGCAAGTGTAGAGTTTTGCATTTGGGGAAGAAAAACACCATGTACCAGTACAGGTTGGGGGCTGACCTGCTGGAGAGCAGTGTAGGTGAAAGGGACCTGGGGGTCCTGGTAGACAGGAGGATGACCATGAGCCAGCAATGTGCCCTTGTGGCTAAGAAGGCCAATGGCATCCTGGGCTGCATTAGAAAGGGTGTGGTGAGTCGGTCAAGAGAGGTTCTCCTCCCCCTCTATTCTGCATTGGTGAGGCCACATCTGGAGTATTGTGTCCAGTTCTGGGCCCCTCAGTTCAAGAAGGACAGGGAACTGCTTGAGAGAGTCCAGCGCAGAGCCACAAAGATGATTAAGGGAGTGGAACATCTCCCTTATGAGGAAAGGCTGAGGGAGCTGGGTCTCTTTAGTCTGGAGAAAAGGAGACTGAGGGGTGACCTCATCAATGTCTTCAAATACGTAAAGGGGGAGTGTCAGGAAGATGGAGTGAAGTTTTTTTCAGTCATGACCAGTGATAGGACAAGGAGTAATGGATGCAAATTGGAGCATAGGAGATTCAAGAGGAATATCATGAAGAATTTTTTTACTGTGAGAGTGACAGAGCACTGGAATAGGCTGCCCAGAGAGGTTGTGGAGTCTCCTTCACTGGAGACATTCAAAACCCGCCTGGACGCGTTCCTGTGTGATGTGCTCTAGGTGACCCTGCTCTGGCAGGGGGGTTGGACTAGATGATCTCCAGAGGTCCCTTCCAACCCTATGATTCTATGATTCTCCTGAATATACAAGGTTGCTTTGTTAATGACCAGAGAACGTTTGTATTGCCAGAGGCTCTCCTCAAATACTTTAGCTTCCAAGGACAGGATGCTAGTCAATATAGTAACTTTAGAAAAAAAGCTGACTCACTCTGCTTCTCTGGCAAACTCAATTGAGAATGTTTTATTTCCCCAGTGCTTCCTCTAATTTGGAGCAGGACAACAATAACACAGATGGGCCAACGCATATTGTCTACTGATCTTATTTTTGATGCAAGTATTTCAGAATTGTTAGAGTAAGAAGTATTTTTTTCATTTATACAAGAAAAGAAATGGAATATCCCAAAGAGCACCAAGAAACTGACCATTGACCTTAGAATCGCAGGTGATTAATCATTCCTTTCAGACATGCTTATGGGAGTTGTCTATGCTGGCTTACTGTAACCTACAGTTAACACATTGCCAGATCTTAAGTAGGACAGGCCAACATGAGCATGAAATGCCATGTCTTAGTGCAATCAGTTAACTTCAGTTATAAAGAATTACCCCAAACAGGTATTTTAGACCATGCCCTCATCTCCAGGTCTCATCACAGATGCTGTACTCTCTTGCAGCCTAACCACAAGTGCAGACTTCTGCTGCATGGTGTGTCATTAGGTGCTCTCGATAGTTGATCTTTGAAATACTTTGGTTCAATCTCTAATCAGAATGAAGTCATACAACTAGAACAAGCTGCTGACACACCATACCCTTTCCTGTAACCATGCTGAAAACTGCTTTAGGGAACAGGAAAAGCAGAAACAAATCCTCTACACATATCATGTGAAGATTTGTTGCCTTCACGAACCTCCATACTTAAAAACCCTCTATCAGCTTGAGGGCAGAGGCCCTGGAAAGCACTAGCTGCAGGCTAGTGGAGAGTGGTCAGAGAAGCTGCTGTGCAGGGCTGCAGAGGCCAATGGGCCCCACCGGAGTGATAGACTGACAGGGAGTTAATAGCAAGGCTAGAGCCGCGGCAGGCAAAGCCAGCGCTACCTCAGAAGCTGCCTGAAACACAAGCTGCCTGAAACACAGGCTGCCACCCCCCAGCCTGCCCCCAGGAGCCACGGTGCAACAGGGGCGGCAGACTTCACCCTGAACAGCCCGCTTCCCAGTATGCAGCGTGCAGCCACTGAGCGCGTTGTACGTCCGAGGGAAGGGGCGGGGCACTGCCCTTACCCCGCCCACCACGGGACAGCGAGAAGGGAGGGTGGGAGACGGCGAGTGTGGCTGGCGGGGGAGGGGTGAGGCGGAGTGCGAGGTTCTGTACGCTTCTCTCCGCCAAGGAAACCAGGGTGACAACCAGTGGGGACAATGGTGATAGCGGGATGGGAAGGCGGGCCTTCGGGAGGCTGCGGGGTGGTGTTGAGCGGCTGTAGTGCCACCGCCGCTTGTAAATAGATCCTGCCTCGCATGACGTGTCTGTTGTGGGGGCACTGGGCGTTATCTGCCGCGGCGGCGGGATTTCCCCACAGCGGACACCGAGCAGAGAGGAAGTGATTCTTCTTTGTCCTCCCGCCCCCGCCGCGTCGGTCGGGATCCAGCGCATCCTTCCCTATACCCCCGTCGCTAAGATGGCTGATGGTGGGCAGTGAGGCGGGGCTGCGGGGAGCTGTTGCCGGCGGAGCAGGCAGAGACGGCTGACGGGACGGGACAGGAGCGGGGAGGTGTGTGCGTGGGAAGCCGCGCAGCGCCATGTCCGCCTTTGCTCTGGAGGAAACGTTAGAGGCCGACTGGGTGGCCGTGAGGCCTCACGCCTTCCAGGAGCGGAAGAAGCAGAAATTCGTCTTCATCGTGGCCTGGAACGAGATCGAGGGCAAGTTCGCCATCACCTGCCACAACCGCACAGCTCAGCGCCAGCGCAGCGGCCCCGCCGGCCCCGAGGCCAGAGCCGCCCTCAAGGCCGGCATCCCCATGGTGAGCATGGGCACGGCCTGGGGCCCGGGCTCCGGCCTGGCGCGCGGCTCCTCACATCTCCGCGCTGAGGCGGGGCTGCAGGGCTCCGAGCGGGGCGCGGCGGGCGAGGCGCGGCCGAAGAGCCTGCTGCGCGCCAAGAGCAGCCCGGCCCGGAGGCCGCTGCGAAGTCCGGAGGCAGCAGGTGCCGCCGAAGAGATAGAAGCACTGGAGCTGGGGAAGGAGGAGGCCGCCTCGCTGCCGCCCTTGCCGCTGCAGACAGCCGAGTCGGCCTCTCCCAACGCGGAGCCCATGGGGGACGAGTGCAGCTGGGCCGGCCTTTTCTCCTTCCAAGACTTGCGGGCTGTGCACCAGCAGCTGTGCTCGGTGAACTCGGAGCTGGAACCCTACCTGCCTGTCTTCCCCGAGGAGCCCTCAGGCGTGTGGACGGTGCTGTTCGGAGCCCCGGAGCTATCTGAGCAGGAGGTGGACGCTCTCTGCTACAAACTGCAAGTTTACTTGCTCCACAGCTTGGATACCTGTGGCTGGAAGATCCTTTCGCAGGTGCTCTTCACTGAGACTGACGACCCTGAAGAGTATTATGAGAGCTTGAGTGAGCTGCGACAAAAGGGGTACGAGGAGGTGCTGCAGCGGGCCCGCAGGCGAATGCAGGAGGTGAGGCTACCATATGGTGCACATACCTCCACCTTAGCGTTACCTTTTCTTTACTCTGTGACAAATTTAGTTGCTCTCTCCAGCTGCTCCCCTCTACCTTTGCAGAATTAATTGACAAAAAAAATAATTCAGGAAAACTGACTAGTTAAAAAAAAAAAAAGAAAAGCTTTGAGAATCAAAGTAAGAAAACCTTTCCAAGGTCTCTAGGGTCAGGATTTAAGAAGGTGCAGATTTCCCTAGTCATCTAAGTGTGGCTCAGTACTTTATTCTGTGCAATTGAACATAGATGTTTGTGAACAAGAATCTGATGGATTTGGCAAGGTCTTGCTCCCAGATTTTTGTTGTTGCATTGCTTTGCTCCAGGATGTGTTGGAGTCTGAATTTTTCTGTTTAATGGCAGCAGCAACATGTGGTGTTTATTTTGACAGTGCAATTTAGGCACTTGGGGCCAGAAAGTTTAGGTTCCTACAGGCTCTGGGTGCTGAATGTGCTATTTCAAGTGAGATGATGTTTTCCAGTGTAATTGGAGTAACTACAACTTTTGTTCAACTGGTAAGTTCTTAGAGTTGGGATTTTAAAAAGTAAGCTATCTGGTCCTAGCGAGCGTTTACTGCATTGCCATTGCTAGTGTCTGACAAGACTTGCATGTTTCACAACATGCCATATCTCTTTCTCATACCATATTCTGTTTATTCAAAAGTAGTTGAGGAGGTTCTGCTAACTTCTAGTATCAGTGTATGAGAATTTTTTCACATCTTTATGCACTGAGGTATATGAGGACCCAGATTTTCCCAGTGAAAAAGGAGAATTTTACACTTGTTTTTATGTTTCAGTGGCCTTGGTCCAGAAAGTACCTGGATCTATCTAGGTGCAACTATGTGTATGAATCATGTTATTTAATTTTTTATTTTTGCAAGCACCATCTAAATTTTATTGTATGGCTATAGATCAAGTTTGGCTGCTTCAGCTGCCCACATATACCCTACCAATATTGTGTGTTCAAAAATGTGTGGTGGTGAACGTTTTGGTTTTTTTCCTTGATGAAGTATGAGCATATGTGCTTGCTGTTTTTGATGGCATAGTTTTGAGTCTTTGTAGGATTTGGGCCCAGCTTTTCCTTAGTGACTGGAGTTACAGAGTATGAGAAAATTGTTTTATCAGTGATGAAATCATAATTAAAAAAAATCATCTCAATGTAGCATTGTCAGGTACAAGTTTCACAGAATCACAGAATCATAGGGTTGGAAGGGACCTTAGTAGATCATCTAGTCCAACCCCCCTGCCAGAGCAGGGACACCTTAGAGCAGGTTGCACAGGAATGCGTCCAGGCAGGTTTTGAATGTCTCCAGAGACGGAGACTCCACCACCTCTCTGGGCCGCCTGTTCCAGTGCTCTGCCACCCTTAAGGTAAAGAAGTTCCTCCTCATGTTTAGGTGTTTAGTTTATTTCCAATCTGTTGTGTTGGGATATATCATTGTGATTTTTCTTTTCTTTTCATGTCTGTTTAAAGGGCTGAATTAATCCTCATTAATTTTGGTATGCAGCTGGTAATTAGTCCAATAGTCTTCTGCAGTAGTTTTAGTCCAGAGAATATGAAAGCATATTGTCATCCACCTTTTTCTTTGACTGCATGAATGCTTGGGAGCGTGTGCTTAGGTTCACTTGGCCTTCAGCTCAGCAGTTTTTAAAAGGAGCTGAGCAGGACAACAGAAGTTTCTGTTAAACGTGGAGTTTGGGAACCAGGTACCTAACTCAAAGTGCGTGGTGTTTCTGAGGAAATGCTAAATCAGAATTACTGTATAGGAACTATTTGTTTCTTGGAGAATCTCAACTTCTGTTTTGTTAGCACTAGTACTATCATCAAAAAATAAATCAGTTATCAAGAGGCAATGCAAGCTTTATCCATCAGGATCTATGAACTACAACATGTTATTCTCTGTTAATGTTCAGAACTTGGTGCAGACAAAATGTCAGAGCGTATTTGTGTATTTGACTGCAGTACAACCTTCCTTTCCCATGTTAACCAATCTAGTAGTGTACCTAGAACCAGTACAGTTGTACTGCTGCCAGTTGTGTAAATCAGTCCTCCTTTAATTAAAGGTAGTTCATGTTTAAGAAAAGAAACCAATAGAATGACCTGCTCTTTCCCTTTTGGCTCTCAGGTTTCTCTTTTCCTTATCTGTTAGTGGTTTACTTAGTCCACAGGAAATGTCTTTCTTTTAAGCAAATACTGATATTGATTGTCATAGCAATTCTAAGCAAATGAAGCAATGGATGATGAGTATTGCTAGGTATTTCATACTTTCAAGAAAGCCTACTGAATCAATGTTTCATCTCTCACTTTAATTTACTTTTCCACCTGTACTTGAAGTCTGCCTGTTAGCTGTTGGGAATGTTGGATCCCGCAATTTTAAGCGATTTTATCTCTTATTAGAACTTTTTGGGAAAAGGGGAAGGGATTGAGCAGCACTGGCAACTGAAATAGTATCAAGGAACATCATGAACATGGAGGGCTTTCATTAATATAAAATTGTGCAAAAACAAAGTTTAGAACTCCAAGACTTTGGCTTAACACTTCAGAATAGGCTTCTCTGGTTAATAATTATTTCATATATCTCTCTTTCCAGGAAAAATTCCTCTGTGCCGTTAGAATATTACTTGAGAAACGTTTGCAGTTTCTGTTGATTGCGTTCTTTGGAGAAACAGTGAGCAACATTTCGTTCATTGTTTCAGCATCCCCTACTTTGCCATCTGTTGCTTTCCATAAGTTATACACAAACCAGTTTATTTTCACAGCAGTTAATGTGAGAAATAAGTTTCAATTCAAATAAAATAGGCTCAGGCAGAATCCTCTGTGAAGCACATTTTAATTCATGTTCTTGCAAGAGCGGGTGACCTAGCAAGTAGGCACACTTTTGGTTCTTGAAACACACCTATTTATTTTCTAATCCTGGCCGAATTTTCCCTCCCCTGTTTCCCATTGGTTAGGTACCAATTGGAAAGGTTAGGTACCAATAGGTTCCCTCCCCTGTTTCCCATTGGTTGGGTTCACAGTCTGTCCGGAGCGCCTAAAATCCTTCCCGGATGTCCTGCCTCTGTTTACTTCTCCTTATGCTACACCTAAAGGGATTATCTGACTAGTTTCTTTCTTTCCTTTTTGATAAAAATGCTGATGGAAATGGCTTTTCTCCCTTGCAAAAACCAATACTTGCCTTTCTTACAGTTAATAATTGCTGCTCTTTGTAATCATAGAATGGTTCAGGTTGGAAGGAACCTTAAAGATCATCTAATTCCAACCCCCTTCCATGGGCAGGGACACCTCCCACTAGGCCAGGCTGCTCAAAGACTCATCCAGCCTGGTCTTGAACACTTCCAAGGATGGCGCCTCCACAACTTCC
>VXBO01002219.1:0-12087 GCA_013400135.1 Rhinoptilus africanus | reverse complement strand
ATCTCTGTGCTTCCATCCTCTAATACTCTTACCTAGGAATGCTGTAAGGTGAACTGAAGCACTGTTTTCTTCATGCATGGATTATTATTATTAATTTTTATTATTTCTCCAGGTTAAGTGGAGATGATAAGAAAAAAAGTCTATAGCTATAACATCTACTCATGTATTGAAAAAAATCTTTAAGAACTTTATCTACTTAAACAAAATACATTTAAGTCCCAATTATTCTTTTTCGTTATTATTATTTCAGTGAAAAAAATTGTAAATCGTCAGTCTAGAAAAAATGAACTTCAGGAAGATAGCAACAGTCTACTGTAATTACATTCATAGTTCTCTGCTGTTGTCAACAGAGTTGCATTGCCAGAAAGGTCAGCAAAATACAGAGGAGCACTTATCCATTCCCCTTCTGGTTTTTTTCTACATTTCTGAAGCTGAGAGATGATGTTCTCTTTCCATTTGAGCTCAGTCATGGAAAAGACAACTTTAACCACCGAAGTTTGGTGAGGATGACAGTTGTATTAGGGTTGCCAATATAAAAATTCACCGAAGCTCAGCATAGATTTAACTGTCACTGAAAACAATGCTAAATATATGGTAAAGAGGGGATATGGAAAGCTTTTCATAATTACTGTGTTCACATATATTATTTAGAGGCTGTGGGTTAAAACTGCCAGATTCTTGCTTATTAGATTATCACTGGTGATAGGGTCTATTGGTGCTAAATAAAGTCTGTGTAGTAGACAGGCTTGAAAATACAGACCTTAATGCAATAAGTGTCTTTGCCTTAAAGTGACATATAGTATGAAATGGCCTTAAATTAGGAATGGAATAGATTTCAAACTTTTTTAAACTGTAAAAGAGATATAATGAGAACATAATGTGAGTCAGAGTTGGTCCAATAGCAGACAGAGATAGCCAAAACACTGTTTGTGGTGGTATCAGATACCAGGAGGGAGCTCTCAGCAGCCACAAACAATTTTCTGTTCATAACTGGATGAAGCTTGTATAAGACCACATTTCCACACATTATTCTGCAGATTGTTTTAAAAAAGTAAACAGCTCTTAACTACAGCGTGCTGCAGAACTCCTTTAGAATGCCTTTTTAGCAAGGTTATGAATTTTCAGTAATTGCTGTGGTAATCCATATTTAGCATCTGCAGGATTACGTTTAATCAGCTTTGAGGATACGATTTGACACCGTTCATTTTATGCTTCAGCATTTAACCAGTTAGGCTGCAAAAAAAATGTCATAATTTTGCTGACTTAATTTAAAGCCAATAACAGTGAAACAGTAAGGGTAAGAGGGAGGAGGGAGATTTGGTTACCAGCAAAACATGAGGAAAATGGCCACGTGCTGCTTTAAAAAAAGCACTCATTGGATCAACAATTGTGGTAATAAAATGAGACTTTGTTCTTCTGTAGCGCTTTCCCTCTGTATATCTCAAGGCCCTAGTGCATTATGAGTCAAGACTAGCACGTATTCTGCTTATTCCTACATATATTTTTTTTTGTGATTCTTAGATACGTCACCTCTGTGTATGTGTCACATATATTATTCCATTCCTTCAGCCTTCCTCCTAGATACCTTATTTCTTCTAATCATGTATTAGGACCAAATCAGTACATTCCTTTTGCTCATGGGGTGGTTAAGGCTTTTATAAGAGATACTTTCTCCAAGGGATATATTGGAGTTTTGCCTAGACAATGGATATACAGAGGTTGCTTTGCAATCAGATAGTTTCCAACCAAGGGGTTCTTACCTTGTGCCCTTCCACTCTGTGTTTGACTGTGTTTCCTGAGAGGTGGACAGGTGTTAATATCTTTCCGTACAGACTTGGTCACAGCTGGTCCAGATTGCTAACAAAGAATATATATACATATATGTTAATTATTACTGTTGATCAAGAACTTGGTGTATATTTCACTGTTTTGTTTCTCTTTCAATATTTTCATATGTGACTTCAGTTAACCTTGATGTTATTTATGAGAAGGCATCAAGCTGGGCATTTGCTGCTGAGGCTGTCCTCAGGGAACCTGGGTCTGGAGTTTATAGACTGAAGAATTTTTTAGGATAATCTGTGGTGACCTGCTGCAAAGCATAAACCAAACCCACCACCCAAATGCTCCAGCACAGAAAGAGTAACTCTTGGTTATCATTTAAATGAAGCCTTTTATCTTGATATTGAACAGAAAGAGATAGTCTAGCAAGGCAGAAAACCATCAGTCTGTGGAGGATTTACTTTTCTAGAAAATCTCCCCTGTTAGACATTAGCCTCTTTTTGCAGATCCTTCTCTTCTGCCTCTTACCTTTAGCCAAGACTGGACGTCCTCACTCAAAACTAATAACATGGGAAACAAAGTCATCTGTGCCAGGCAGGTCTGGAGTCTTGAATTCAGATCTTCCCTTCATGTACCAGGGGAATAAACTGTTCTGAGTCGGTCACACGCATTCACAGTGGTGAAGTGAGTCCTCGAGCCTTACTACACGCAAAGTCAACAAATCCCGATAAAAATCAGGGGGAAACTGAGTACTTTCATCAAGTCTCTCTTTAAAGTCACAGTGTTTGATAAATTATAAGTAGTGGTTTAGTCTATTTACAAGTTTATCCAAGATAGATTCCTAAGCGCAAATTCAAGTGGCCCCCTCCACAGCTCTCCTGTGTGTTTAGTGAAAAAGTAATTGAGCTTAATACTCTAAAAAAAAAAAAGTATTTTTTTTCTCTTCAGCAAGGATAGTAAATCCATAAGAGACCAAATGTCCACGCTGCTCTACAGCCAGCCTGCCTCAACCCCTACTTCAAGGTCTGAGAAAAGCGTTCAAAGAATTAGCATCTGTTTCGTGTTGTTCTTGTAACAGGATCATCTCCACTAGTGACAGGAATGGCAATATTCTCCTTTTCCAGAGCCTGCTTTGTAGCCATTGGGAAGGGAATGACTTTATGATAACTGTAGCAGCCTGGGAGGGGCAATATGAAGTTGATTTTTAGCTTAAGGCATCAAGTCTAGAAAGCTATCCATATGCAGTGCTCAGTGAATTGAGAATTTGTAAGTTTGACATAGACTCTGATTTTAGTTCAGAGCCTCTAATTTTTATTAATGTTGTCATTGTGTCATTGGAGAGGTACAAATGATTTGAAAGATATATATATATAATTGAGGAGTTCTTGAATGTGACCTTATCTAAATTTCTTAAAAGGCTTTTTTTTCTCCCTCAGCCAATAAATGAAGAATATAGAGTGTTTTTTCTGCTCTACTCCTGAATGTCAATTGACTGAACCAAAGATAACAAGCACAGGGCTCTCATGCCTCTCAGATGCTCCTGTGATAAATGCTAGTATCAGGTTCTGGATAAATACATAGACCTGTTCTTGCTCCAGGTGAAATGAATAATACAGCAAGCATTAATTTCACTCACAGCCAGATTATGCTTTAAACCAGACAATAAAAAACTTACAGCATGGCAAAATCCATTGAGAAAAAAAAAAAAAAAACAACACAGTTGTATAGCAGCTAGGCCAAGATGACGATTAAATGGGAACTGAAAATGTGCTGGATCTCACCTGTGGTGCTGGCAAGGCGTGGATCAGCGCTTGCTGCCTCCAGTTGTACCTCTGCTATTGGTCTCCTCAAAGACACAAGGTGCAGGACCATGTCAAGGCACAGTTGGCATGTGAGGTCCTGCATGCCAGGAGCCTGTATTGGAAGGCACGTTGCTGGGGACACCTTGCTTCATCTGGGACCATGCATGCCCAATGCTCTCTTGCCCCTTCCCCAGCATTGTTATGGTGGGCTGGAGGTTAGCCTAGATGACAAGTCTGTCTTCAACATGTTGGTGCGTCTCTCACAGTGCTCTTCGTGCAAGACCTTGAGGCTTTGGTGGGAATACGGAGGTCTGCTGACGCACAGGTGTGTTCACGGTGCAACCTGAAAGCTGGTGAATTTTTGAAGCAAGGCAGAGCCTGGCTGGGAGTCCTCAGCACAACGGCGAAGCTAAGGAAGGTTTCTGAGGGCACTTGCAAGGTGCAAAGAAGCCATTATACCTGGAGAGACCCAGAGATGAGCAAGGTTAAACAATATGAATATGCCAGCAGAGAGGTGAGCTGGAGAGGACAAGTAGAAGACAGAAAAAGCCTGAAAGCCAGGAGACTGCAACGTGGTACAAAATGGTTCATACAGGGAAAACACTGTAGAAATGGGAATTGGTGGTCCATGGGGAGGTATATTGGGCAGTATGCTGCCGTCTTTCTAAATGAATCCTCAACCACGTACACGATGCTTGGTGTCACCCAGCACTTCCGTGCTACCATGGCTATGTCTGGGGTGGCATACAGCAGTTACACCAGGAACAAGAGGGAGATGAGAAGGTGGAGCCGATTGCATGGGGGGAAGGAGCTGTGGGTGGGCAGGCAGCTTTTGGTGAGTTACAGTGAGAATGAAAGACTGTGAACACCATTCAAGACAAAAATAAAACCTTTTAAAGGCCTTCGGGCTTCAGCAAGCAACTTAAGCACAAACTCAGCTTCAGNTATATGCATGCATATGTATGTATAAAAACGTAACCTTTAGAAACCCTGAGAAGTGAATGACATCCTTAAACATTCACTAGAGGCCAAGAATAATGTTTGCATACGGGGCTGAGAAGCGTGCAGATTATAGGTTTTCATCAAATCATGGAAATTAGAGATAGAAAAGTCCTATTAGATCATCCTGGATGTTCCCTTGGCACCAAGGTACAGGAGAGCAGGAAAAGAAACAAACAGAAAAAAGCTTTAAAGATATGAAATGCTATCTTTGCAGAAATAGTAGTGCAAAAGTAAGTCCTGCAACAGCCTCTGCACTTTATTTTGTGCAGTTGTCAAAACCGATATACAGAAAAAAAAAATAAAAATGCAGCTTTCTTTAAATGCCTTGGGCTTTTCCTTTCTCACATAACAAGTTTTCCATACACTTAAATGTTGAGACTTTTTGTCTTGTTTCCAATATTGAGTGGTTAAAAATAAATAAATAAATTTAAAAGGAGATAATTACCATGACACTGACACAGCATTTTATGTATTTGAAGAATTAAGTAATTGTTGTAGAGAACCTGTGAAATTTAGAAATCTGCAGTATTAACAAGTGCTTTAGTAGAGCCAGTGGATTTATCAGACTATTGCCTTGTTTTGTCCATGAGGAAGATGAAGCAGAGGTGACGTGACTAAGAAGGCCAGCCAGTGAGTCAGTGGCCAAGCTGGGACAAAATTCAGTAAATTTGTCCAAGTTTTACAGTGTTTCAGGGTTGGATACTTTCCCACGTAGCTCTGAAGGGAGTAACTGAGACATCCTCTCTTTGTAACCACTAAAGCAGAGCAATTCTGTAGGCTGGGCACACCTGTACTAACTGCTAAAATCATTACAGTCTTCCCTAATTAAGACTGGCACAGTGCTTGCTGCTAGCAGTATATCCCCGTAATAGATATAGCATTAAACATTTTGAAGTGGCAGCTGAAAAGGTTTTAACAGTGTCCACTTTGGGTTGAAGGTCTGCATTTTCTTGAAGGTCTTTTATTTCTTGGCTGATTTGGGCTGTTTCTTTAAAAAAAAAAAAAAAATGTTGGCAACGCAACTATTGACTTTCAGAGAGAAGGATGAGGATTTTTTTGGTAACCGTAATGATTTTATCCCATTTGCGTTCATTTAATTTGGAAATGGAAACCATATCTTTAATGCTAATTAGGCAGCACATTACTTAGTCTTCCTGTCCTCATGTAAATAACAATTAGCAATAATTTAGCAGTCCTACACTCTGGCATCTTCTAAGCCATACCATTGTATACCATTCCAAATTCCTTTGCATTAATTAGGATCATAAGCCAATCAGCACTAATTAAGAAGAAAATAAGTATAATAACAAATGAAACAAAGCTAGTGATTTGTATCTGTTCAGTAGTTCTTTTTCCCTCTGCAGTTTATCAAATAGTTGTAATGCGTAGGAACTTCTTCTAATTGAAACTAATTATGAGGTTTCCCCTGCTACTTTGAGCCTCATGTTCAAATCCCACGAAGCTCATTAAATAAGTAACAAAGCTGGAATCTTTAGCACATATTGTAACTTGGTTCATGTTAATTAGCACCACGTTTTGGAGATGGTAAGAGGCTGTTCAACAGCAAACGCTACCTAAAGGGACATTAGATAGGAATTTTTGCAGATCTAAGATGCTGCACAGTGACCTGAGCCAGGTATTATCAGATATGGCTGAAATGTCACATATTCACCTCAAGACTGTATGTTAAATATGATACTTTTGCAATTCAGTCCATTTTGACCCTGTCTTAATCTCTGTTGTTATTTGGAGCAAGCATCTGGGGAAATGGAGGTACTTAAGTATACAGTCATTACATCTGAAGGTCATTCCTGTCTATCGGTGGCTGTGTCATAAAATAGCATACACTTTCCACCACTGTTTCGGGTATCATTAGCACCATTTCACTTTCAGAAGTGAAGCAATCTAGATGCGGGCATCTTTGCAGATCCCAGGCCTATTTAACAGACTGAAATTGCTGCATGATGTTTAGTGATGCTAAAAATATATATGTGCTGTCTCCATTTGGTTGTATGTAGTAATTTAAGGGTAGGCAGTCGGTCTGTATTGAATGCAGCTCAAGGTGGGTGAAAGAAATCCACAGAACTATAGTTTTGTGTTTTCTCACTACAAATTCACCTCATCTTAAGTCCTTTTCAGTACAATCTTATGAGACAGAGCCACACACTGATCTTACAACAGGCTGCTGTCTTGCTGCTGTACTGCCACTCTCAGTCTTCACGGACAAAGACACGCATGACCTGATCTTATTGGAAAATCTCACATGCCCTGAAACCAGACTGAATCGGAACAAATCACAGTCTCGTTTGTGCTTACATGCGACCCCCTTCCAGCTGACATTGCTTTGAGATTGCTAATTAATTGGCTAATTAATTAAAATACTCTAAAAATGGTGCAGTAATTCTGACATCTTCGATATTTTGTAGTTGTTGGATCTTCCCACTTGTGTGTGTGCAGATTGTCAGAGATCTCTGCCCCTATAACCAAACCCCAACTGACACACACAGACTCAGGATCACGGTCCCAAGGCATTACCCATGATTTTTTGCTGCCTGTGAAGACCATATCTGGGCAGGGCAGCCAGGTTTCAACGTCCATTGGTAACTGGAAATGAGAGCTGGATCACATTTTAGGCAAAGCAAGAAATGTCCTCGTGTAAATAAGGAGGAAATAAGTGCCACTGCTCTTTTTCCTTTCTATGTTTCCAAATTGTTTTCATTGAATGACTGTTATCATTTGAAGTACTGTTTAAATAAGTACTGAGAAAACGACCACAAAGAAGCATTGTGATCTTCTCAGATGAAAAAAGAGGTGCCGTATAAATTGTGAAACTAAAAAGGTGGGCAATCCAAAATTACTGAAAATATGTAAAATGCCTCTTCTTGAAAACTGATAGTGACCAGATGGAGACACTTCCAAGGACATAGTAAATATGTTCATGAAGGCAATCGACAAATCATGTGGGATTTTTTCTCTCGTGATGGATGAGACGACAAACACACATGACATATGCACCCTGCAGGTTTTCAGCGTGGGTACATCAGAGAGTAAAAGTATTCACCCTATTAGAAAAATTGTCCTCTACCAATGACGAATGATGTAGTCATGCACTGGGACAACTTAGTCCATAGGTGATCATATCTAGAGCACTGAATTGTTCAAGTACTTCTTCATGAAGTTGAATCCACTGATGCCAACGTCCCATTGCCCTGTTATGTGTGACAGCCAAGAAGGGTGTGGAGGTTGATGTGTTTCTGCAAACTGAGGAGTGAGTCGAAGGACTTCCTTTTCTGAGGAGTTAAAGTCTATCTTCAGTAAAAACCTTTGGCGATTTCCCAGGTGTCAGAGAAGGAATATGACGGGAGGTGCCTCCAAGGACTACTTTGGTAATCTGCCCTCTCCTTACACCATCCTCCAAGAAGCAGAGGGAGCATGCTTGATCTTACTCTTTTGATCACATTAGGTGTTTTTGAGGAAAAAAATAGAAAAAAAGATCTCCTAGGCCTTGCTGATGGTCATAAGTACCATTCTTCACATTAGGTTTCTTTATCTGAAAATAAAATGCCTTCCAATTAAAAATGTAAAAAAAAAAAAAAAAATAAAATAAATTTAATTCGATGTTTCCAAGGGAAAAATATACGTCTAAAAAGAAGTAAAAGAAGAAGAAAACTAAGTTTAATGAAAAACAAAATACCTATTGCATTGCCTAAGCATATAAATAGCTTGTTTCTGAGCAACCCAAAAATGTACAAGTGAGACTGTCCAGTTTCTGTGTGTTTAAAATCAAAAAGTGGACCCCAGTAAGAGTTAACTGGGAAGACCTGCTCTCAAATCACCTGCTGGTCATCTCAGGCAGGCAGGTCACCTGCCTGACCATTTCAAATCAATGGTTTTATTACTCATGAGCACTTCTAGCCATGTCCTGTTGGGCGTCTGAAGACCAAATGAGTCAGGGAACCAAAATATTTTTTAATCCTTGGAGGTAACTTAACCAATGGTTTCGTTTTGCATAGAGGAAGGGGAAGGGAAAATGAGGGAAACTTGAACTGTACAGTCCTTGTATTGTGGAAAACAGAGCAAAACAGGAGTCACCAGGATGGTTTTTTCTTCTAATGGGATTTTTTTTTCATATACCTTTCAATCTTTTCTAATTATGATCTGTAAAGAAGTGGGTATGCACTGCAGATGGGGAATGCTTGTACTTTCCTCTCTTTCAGAGTCCCTTTGAGGTTTGATTCAGTAAAATCTGTAAAATGTTTTGAGATCTTTGCCTGAAAAACACAAAGCAACAAAAATGAAATGAGTTGCCACCCTTCTCTTTCACAGTCAGTATAGACAGTCTAATGTTGTTGAAATCACTGGGGAAAAACCTGGCACCTCTCTAAGTCAATTCTGCTTTTGCCTTCATATGAGTTGGAAAGGGTTAAAACTACCCTTACCTTCAGAAATGGAGAGGCAGAGAAGGAGAAAGAGAAGGAAAGAAACAAACGCAGAAAAAAAGCCTCTTTTTTGTGGACAGGATTGGCTTCTGATTTCAATTATTTCTGAATTGTAAACATTTTCAGGGACAAGGAATTCCTTTGCATACACATATTGCTATTTGCAAAAACCAGGGCCACTCCAGTGGAATTTTGTTTTTGTCTCAACAGAGTCATTTTATTCATCTGGGAGATTTTATTTAATACTCTGGTATTAATGACAGCAAGAAATTAAACAGTTGTTTCACTCATTTTTCTTCTTTTCAGTGTGTGTGTCTTTCTTCCCACCGCCCCCCTACACCCGTATCTTTATAATTATGTTTTAAGACCGTAAATGTTTCCAAAGGTAGTGCCAGATTTAAAATACTGGTTGTTATTACAATGTGTGGGTGGCTTTACCCTCTCAGTTCGCAGCCTCCAGCTTTTATCTGCCCTGCTTCAATCCTCCTGCTGTAAGAGAGGAATACAAGAAAATTAACTCATTTAGGGGAGACGCTTCTTCACTCCTTTTATGATGATTATTTTAGTCTGGAGTGACTACCCTTTAGCAGGTAAAACCAAAAATGAAGGGAAAAGAAAAAAAGCTCTGAAAGCTTAAATTTTGATGCAATAAATCAATCAAACAGGCAGCCCCTGTCTCCCAGGCTTATTTTCATCTCAACCCCTTGGCTGCAAAGAAATTACTCCTGTTTCGTGCTGCCATGGTGGAGATGAGAATCTGACCCTTGTTCTCTGCCAAGCGTGTTTAAAGCAGGAAGACATTTTTGTCGGCTGTCGCGGCATATCCCAAGCCCTGCTGTCCTTTCTGCTGCATACAGGGAGTGTGAGGCGAATACCTCACATTGCAACAGGCACAGAGAAGAAGGGGATGGCAGAGACAGTGTCATTTCCCCCTGAGTGCCATAAATTTGCAGTCGGCAGGGATGCGAGGAAGAAGGGTGATGTGTGTACCGTTTAATAGGGTTGTGTTGCAGTTGAAAAGATGTAGGATTCTGGTTAATTCATTTGCACTGCATATTTCTGCTGACGCCAGATGTGAGCGACAGTCAGTTGCAGCACCTAAAATGCAGGACTCATAGACATCGTGGTGTGCAAACAGACTCAAACCCAGAATTACCGATCCAACCAGCATGGTGTGAGAAAGGTGGATGAAGAGGAAGTCAGTGGAGCTTGGTCAATGCAGCGACATCATTCATTCAAAAGCATCTACTTTAGGTTGAACTGAGTTGCCCCCCAAACTCTGTTGGCTATAATGACGACTTCCTGTACCAATTAAGGATTTACTCAGAAATGAGGCAGCCTTTTTCTAGCTGATGAATCCCACCCTGCTGGCTGGGAAGGAGGCAACAAGAGGTGCTTTCAAGGCAGGTTTGTCCTGCCTGACTGATAAAGGAGTCATATCGGCAGGATGCTCAGAGAGCGGCTCACTGCGGCACTACAGGTTTTAGAGCTGAGCTGGTCAGCCTCTGACTGTCTCTGAGTGCTGGCAGAGCACAGAAGAACTCATTGCATGCTCTGAGCACTGTCCTGGGACGTGATAGGCTTGCGTACCCCTGAGGCTGAGGATGGGTTAAACTCACAGCTCTCATTTTTCTGGGTAAATGCTATAATGCCAGCAGTAGGCTTCCCCTGCATTCATGGGGGAATGGGTGCTGCTGATGTGGGTGACAAAGAGGCTTTGAAATGGGTGAAGGTGATGAAGGATGCGTTGGAGTCCAGAAGGATCTTTTTGCTCCCTGTTTTCTCCTGGTTAACTGGGATCATTCTTCAGCGATGCTTTTCTCTGCACCCAACCGAGTAACACAGAGGGACCAGCCAGTCTGAGGGCACCAAATCCCATTCAGCATCTCTGAGTGACAGGATCAGCATTACTGAATCAACACAGCTTTCCTGACCCTTCTCAGGGTTTCTCCTGGAGGAAGGTCTTACAGGAGGAGACAAGCATCACTAGAGCCTTGTTCTTGGAGCACCTCACTGCAGAAGGGAAACTGAGGCATGGAGACAGAGTGATTTGCTCTAGGAGCCTGGAAACTCCAGAGCTAGAGTGAAAACTCCAGAGCAGACAGAGACTTCCCATTCTTTTCTTTAGCTGTCAATGTGATTCTCAGTAATCATTACCATTTCCCCTATATTTGAATAAAGAGGGCCATAAAAGTTTAGCGTTATCTGTCTACCTGCTCTGCTGATTATCTGTGCTCATATACAGCTACTATTGACTCATTATCGGCGTGGCACTGATCTGAACTTTGAGTTTAGTGCTCTGTGGAAACACAGTAGCTAGCCAGTAATGTGGTTATTTCAGCAGACACCCTTTTTTCTGTAAGATAAGAAGAAAGTTGTATCTGTTTAGTGCTACCATAAAGTTGTGTTAGTCTCTCAATAAAAAGGAGTCTTTGCTTGCTGTTAAGCGGAGACAGCATCTTAGCTTTGAAACCAGGGTTTGGATGAACCCAACTTCTATTTAATGAAGCCTCTGTGGCTTGCGCTGTTGATGTGTCTGTTGATCCTTTAATAAGCAAAATTTTACTGATATCAGAAGGTTTCCTGATATGTTAAAAATTCTGACAGGTCGACTGCAAGGTTGTAATTTCAGGTCATTTTCTTTGCCCTCCCCTCCTCTGTAGGGAAACAAATATTTCTTCAATTCTTATTGCTTCAAAGCTCTTTGTAATATGACAATGTGGTTTGAACTCACAGCTATGCAGTCAAAGTCTGTCTCTGGCATTTTAACTTCAGCTGTTTATGTTCCAACTAATTAGCCATAACGTACTGGACTGGGATAATATATTAGATATGTTATGACTCTTTCCCTGTGCTGTAGTAGGTGGCAATTCTCCATCAGAGACTTGAAAGTGCAAGAGCCGTTTTTTCCCAACTTTTCTGGGGAAGCAAATATTTAAGCTAAAGATGCTTGATTTTTGCTACGATGGGTTATGGTTGGTTTTGATTACATTTTCTGTCACAAAAGCTATTAGTATATTCTAAACATATGTAAGTAAATTCTCAAGTGAGAGCAAAAGTGTTTG
>VXBO01002218.1:20301-34938 GCA_013400135.1 Rhinoptilus africanus | reverse complement strand
TTCTGCCAAGACAGCCATGTTAGAAGTTGATTTATCTGAAAATGCCTTTAAACTTGTTTTGAAAACTCCCATTTAAACGTTAAGGTAAAGAGTAGCTCTTGAAGACAAGAAGCTTAAAATTAAAACAAAATAAAAGTCAACTGTATGTTGGAAAGATTTGCCTTCTCCTCACCTCCAAGAAGAACCTGCTTTTTCCTTCCCCTCACCTCAAAGAAGTACCTGCATTTGAACACCACAATGTAGGGACCAATCTCTTTCATATAAAATAAAGATTTACAGAAGAGAACTGAAATTCTTGTACCGAAACTAATTGCTGTTATCATCCAGTTGTGAACCAAAAGTGTGGGGCAGTATATTTGAGCAAGCTAAGGAAATAAGGCATCTTTAATTTGACATTCATCAGGGACCAGATTTACATTTCACTGGAGTCAGTGGAAACACTTACATGAACTTCGGTCTGGACCCTTTAATGGCACATATCTCAGTGAAGTCCACTTCCTCACAACTCAAACTCAACTCTCAATCAGAATAAATATTACTTTATCACAATCTGAAAATATACACACAACACAGAAGATGTCTGTAAAATAAACCATACCAAAATTATGTATTAATGTATGTTGATGATCAGCTATGTCTGTGCCAGATACAGTCAACAGTTGTTTTTTATCAATCTACAATGAAGGACATATTTTTCTTCAAAAAGCAATAATTGTAATCACTTTATCAACAACTCTCAGCAAACATATGCAAGCGAGCATTTCCTATGTGACCTCTTAAAGGAAATAGTTGAATAACAAAACCAAGATAACAAAAATACTGTGAAGCCTTTCCCACTCACAAAGACAAACAAAAACTTGTGTAACCCAATAAAATAAAAGAATCAAATCCTAATCAACTTGATAGCAAAGCTACTCCCATGGAATCAATAGAGTATCCTCTTTTACACCTCAGTGAGGTCTTACTCTGTTTATTAACATTATTTGTGTAGAACAAAAAAATCTTTTAATTCATTTCTTAGATATAAGGTTGTTTGGGCTTTGTGAGTGGGATGATATGTAAAGGCACTGGTGGTACGTAACAGCCTAATGAAGTTTTTTGGTTTCTGGAATTTCAGTGATTTACTGACTTTCAAATGGGGATGCCCAGAGCTTTTGTCACCCGCTGAACATTGCTAGTATTTCACAAAGAACTAATGCCCAGAAAATGTTTTTCTTCTTTATTTCTATCCATGACACCAAATTAAGGGGCTACTTAAAAACACAAAAAAGACCTCAGCAATTTCAACAGAGATAAATAAGCCTGGAGCTAAGGCACCCAAGAATCTGTCTCAAATTGTCAGTTTGCACGCTGTTATAGTATTGCTATAGCTGCATAAAATAAAATGCCACAGAAAGACAAAAATGTCATGGTTTTCCTTGCTGCTAATGAGACAGTTTGTCTACTAAGATCTGCTATGGACCAAAAAGAACCTTGGGAATGCCTCTGTCAGTGATTTCTATCTAGGGCAGTACGCTTTCAGTGGATTATTTTGTATGAGATAAAATCTGTATAATACTCTTAAGACTTGAAGATTGTGAAAAGTAGTTCAAGGGTTGCTTTAGAAGTGCTATTCTTCTTCTAACACAGTAGTTTACACTCTAGTGAAATGTAAACTGGCCCTACTCCCAATGAATTCAATGGCAAAACTACTGCTGGTTTGAAGACCGCCACCAGGTCCTGTAATTCCAGCTGGAATTGTGTATGGTCTATGGTGTAACAACGAACAGATGACTTAGCTGAGGATGTCCCTGCTCATTGCAGGGAGTTGGACTAGGTCCCTTCCAACCCAAACTACTATGATTCTAGGATTCTGTAAAATCCGCTGAGAATGTGATACTGAGTTTGTCAGAAAACTAAATTTTGCCAACTTAGGAAAGAAAATGAAAGCAGTACATTTTGATACTCTATCACAGATAACAGATTGCTCCACAGTGTCATGGGAAGATAACTTTGATTTACGTTATAAGGAAAACATTTGCCTTGGANNNCCTTGGATTTAAGCAAGGATTGGTGCTTGGATTGGTGCTTTCCACCAAAGAACCAAGAAAGTAAATTAGAACTGTGGAAACTGCTCGCAGTAAAAAAAAAAAAAAAGTTCTCTTTTAAGGTTTGTTCTGAGAGTTTTTCTTCTAAAGAAAAGGCACTAACATGCATTAACTGCTGAACTTTCTGTTTCCCTTGTAGTCAGTTTTGATTTGTAATATACGGCTACTAAGTTACCCAGGCAAACAGAGGGTAAGGGCCCTTTCTAGTGCCTTTCAGTGCTGAGTTCCCTTACTTCAGTATAATTCTCTGAGTTTGCACCAAGTCTCTTCTTATCCCCTTCACTAAACTTGGCAAAAGTGCCTGGAGCACAACTTAGTCCAGAGTACTTGCTCTACTCAATCTTCTCTTACACTAAGCTTATAAGTATAGAAGGAAACCTGTTGTTGTTTCTAAATCTGGAGCATATTGCTCATTTTGTAAGGTTAAGGTCCTGCGATTACAACAATCCTGAAATCCCTAGTTTGATGACAATTCCTGACATGTCCTCTTCCTGCTCCTCTTTTTGCCACTTCCAAAGACACAAATGAAAGGTTTCACTTATGATGAGACTTATGCTTTCTTAAATGTTCATACAGCACTTCACAAGCGTGATCCCAGAATCCTACTTCTTCATACAAAGAAAATTCCTCCCAAACCACCAAACAACCAGAAACAATGAAAGAATGGCCTGACATCTTTTAAGTGTACTTTCAAAAATATTCAGTACTTCTCTATATGAGAAGATTAAAGCAGTATAATGTTTCTACAGAGGAGAAATTCCAGTACCTTTAGCTTGCAAACAACATAGACAATTTAGGGCAATCTTTCTTTCAATTGTAGCACCAGACAACCAAATTCTTTTATTGGCTGTTCTATTAGGAAAAAGGAAGTTGCATTCACTAGGCGCTTACTTACATGTACACTTGCACTTAGTTTTAATTCACAACTTCGGTTTTCTAACGGTTGGAAATACAGGGATAACTCACTGATGTGAACAAAAATGAAATTAATTATGAATTTTAACTGAGTGATTTGCTTTGGTGTACTTTATTAACTGATCCTTATTTACTTCCTTTTTTTGCTTAAGCAGTATAAATTAGAGACAGCTGTATGGCAACATCTGAATGGCAGTGTTTAGCACTTCCATAAAGAGTTTAGACTCAACCAAATTTTTTTTCCCCCTACTTTCTATTTGTACCTTTATTATGCTAGGCACTTGTGAAATTACAAGACATTGTGACATGATGATGATCATGTAATTTTACACAGAAAAAGAATACTTTGAAAGTATTGGAGTCTCCGTCTCTGGAGACATTCAAAACCCGCCTGGACGCGTTCCTGTGCAACCTGCTCTAAGGTGTCTCTGCTCTGGCAGGGGGTTGGACTAGATGATCTCCAGAGGTCCCTTCCAACCCTATGATTCTGTGATTCTGTGAAAGAAATACTAAAATTCAAAACAAAAATTCAGACTTGAGCCAAATGATACACATTGGCGTGCCATTGTGAGGTTTCTGCAGAGACATCCACAACTCTATCAGCTTTTACATTCTATATGAGATCATCATATAATATTATTAAAAACAACTGTTTTAAAAAAAAAATGGCCTCTGAGTATGAAACCTCCAATGAGCTCCATGAAATGAAGAAAAGCTCTTTTAACACAGTGACGCCTACAGTCGACTTAAGCCCCATGAGTATGATGGGAGCGGGATAGTATAGTGATTTAATTTGGGATAGAGTTAACTTTTTACTAGCAGCTGGTATAGTGCTGTTGTAGATTTGGGATTGTACTGGTAAAAATAGTATTGGTAAAACACTGATGTTTTGGGTTGTTGGTAAGCAACCAAGGCCTTTTCTTCTCCTCACACTGCCCTGCCAGTGAGTAGTCTGAGGATGGAGTGTGGGGTGGTGGCCACAAGAAGTTGGAAGGGGACACAGGCAGGACAGCTGACCCCAATTGACCAAAGAAATATTCCATGCCTTATGACATCATGCTCAGTGTATAAAGCTGGGGGAAGAAGAAGGTAAAGGGAGATGTTCTGAGTTATGGTGTTGTCTTTCAAAGTAACTGTTAGGTGTGATGGAGTCTTGCTTTCCTGGAGATGTATGAACACCTGCTTGCAGATGGGAAGTGGTGAATCTGTTTCTTGTATTGCTTCACTTGTACATGCGGCTTTTGCTTTACCTATTAAACTGCCTGTATCCCAACCCATAACTTTTCTCACTTTTACTCTCCTGATTCTCTCCCCCATCTGAACTGGGGAAGTGAGCTGCTGGCTGGGGTTAAAACCATGACAGACAGTGGCAGTCCATGCACCTTGCAAGAGGAAAGGTGGTTTGCCTGTGGCCTCCAGCCACAACATTTGCCTTTGCATCAAGCTGCAATGGAAGCCCACAGTGTGCATTAAATGCTTCTTGTACCCTCGTTCTCAAGTGAGGACAGAATGTGTGAACCATGCTTTATTCTTTCCCTTTTCTTCCACAATATAATAACAGTATTTCCTCAAAGTAAGACAATGAACAGTATTTCCCAGAAAGGCATCTTCTAACTGAGCTAAGATCTGTATCTACTGGACTAGAATCAGAAAACTTATCAGCCCCTTTGCGCATATTAATAACAAAAGACAGGTAGATCTCTCAAATTCCTGTATTCAGCTCGTAAGTTAACAGGGCAAGATATGTGACGCTCAGTCTGGTTCCAGCCAATCTTTATATAATGGAAGACATTTTCAAACTGGTATTTATCAATTTCAGCGTGACCCTATTGCTCTCATACTTTTGTGCCATGAGTTTCTGAGGAGTGTTGAGTTCAGAGCTGGCAAAAATGCCAAAAGTTGACTGCTGTCTGCCCCCTGCTATGTACACAGAGCACTGCAGCACTCTCATCTACAGGAGTCAGCCAGAGGACTCTGCTTTTGTTGGTTCTTTGCTTTCTGCATGGCTGAAGTTTTCAACCCTCAGAGAGTCACCAATTTGCCTCCAGGCTGGAGTTTGTAATGAAAGTCTTTGTGCCAGGATTTTGTACATTCTATTCTGCCTCTAGTCAGGATGAGGAAACTTTCAAAATAATTATCCAATTTTAAAGACAAAAAGTAACAAATGGGTATCCAAGGAGCTGTAAGGTTCAATATAAGCTATTTCCTCATACAGTTAATAATGCCTACAAGCACCAGGCCTAAGTTTAGCAGTGATTGAGATTGAAAACTCTGCAAGCAAAAGAGAAATAAATCTGTATTGAGGAAAACTGCTGTGGTGGGAAAGCTGCCCTCTACACATTACCACCCACAAAGCCATATGGGGATTCCATGGATAAATATGTGAATGCTAGTGAGAGCTGGGTGGGAAGCAATCTCTCTAGCCTAGAAAACATTTCAAGATTTCAAAAGTGTTCCCACTCTGCACCAAGGAGGCTGACCAAGCCACTGTTACCACTGGAATCAGATAGGTTGGTATTTGTGTCCAAAGTAAAATATGTTATAAAGCAAAACAGATAGTGAGACAAGACAGCTTTCAAAATCTACTGAGTTGGAAAAAAAATTAAAATCAGACTTTTGCACCATTAGAGTCTGAGACCAAAATTAGAATAAGAAAAACCTAATTGGCGTCCTGGTAGCCCGTCAAAAATAATGTACAGGAGAATGGACAAACCTCAGAAGAGCTACAGCACACTTGCTCTTTCTCTTTTCAAATGTTAACTCTTCAGTGTAGTAGCATCTTGTCGTTGGACATTTTAAGACTGAGGTGAGAAACTCCTGCATATCATAGGGCACATCCAGAGCACCATAGTCAAGCTGGTGGCCTGTGCCCTGCTGCTTGCGTTCTTGATGGCCCTGTGATAGAGGCCACAACAAAATGTGACTGTTCCTGACGTATGCTCATGATCAAGGCATAAGTGCAGTTCCACTCCCAGGTCAAAGGGATGGTGATGTGAAGTCCTTCAGTCCTTCTCTACTTTTCATTAAGTCTATCCAAAAGTTTTCCTTGTGGATTGACAACTACATTAACAGACTGTCCATAAAGTATTTGACACCACATCCTAAAAATGCCCTTGATAGAAAAATTCCATTTCCTATTACTTACAAACAATTAAAATATTTCTCTGACATGAAGACAACATTCAAACTGACATGAGAAATAAAAATTTTCCATAAGAGCTTCACAAAGCTACCAGGTGTGAGAGGCAAATTCCCTTGACGTCTATCATAGTCCTCTGATTTTTCATTGATATCAGACAGCTCAAGGGAGTCTGGGAGCAGAAAAGGACATAAACTGAGAATGATGCAAACAGTAGTGTTGATAACAGGTGAATGTTCTGCACTTCAAACAGATACTGATGCCAAAAGCCTGAAATTTGGAATACTTTATCGAGAAAAATGATGGCTTCACTTACCACACTATTACTCCAGCTAACATTCAAGACTATTTCTCATGCAGACATATAAGCTGATTATGTTATCCTGCAACATCACATTCAAAGCACTGCAGGACATTTATTGCTTCCTGTGCTTCCAGAACATTCATTAGCTTATGTCACTACAGCTTTGAAAATTTGAAGTACAAATACTAAATATTACTCTGTTCAACAGGTTGATTAGTATTACATTTAATTTCACAGCTTTGATACTTCAAATAATAAACATGTAAAATTCAGGATGAAGAGGTTTTGGGGTTTTTCGCTGGTGAAATGTGCTTGTTCTGTATTTCCTTGGCACACCTTGTACAGAAAAGAAAACAACACTTTCTCCAAAGCCCCCTGATCTATAAAAAAGAAGAACAGACCGAAGAAGAGTCTTCTCTAAGGATAAAAGACACCTTGGAATGCTGTGTTTGAAGGCAATGCTGCAATATCATATCTAAATGTTCCTCCTGTATATATAGGAAAGAAGCCATCAAAGCACATCGATGAACTTGAGTGTCTGATGTATACAATGCAAATATTTTAGTAGCAGTGAAACATTGTCCAGCTGTCTCTTCTAAGCTTTCAATCTAGTTCAGCAGGAAGCCAAATGGTCCTAGGCTGTTACATAAATTTGGTGACATCTGAAAGAAGTGGTGTGCTCAGTTGGACAGACAGGTTTTGCATGGGAATATGTCGTATTAGGAAAGTTATAAAGCAGCTGGAGATTTAATACAGAATCTGTGATGGATAAAATCCAGGGCTACTGGCTGTGCTACTGCCTGCCCTTAGTCACACCATCTCAACTCAAACAACACATGCAACATATTAACAATGCAATAATTAGTCCACATTCCTGTCTGCTACTTAAAACTTCACTCCCAGATGCTGCTTTGGTCTGATCTCAATTTTATTATCTTTGATGATTCCCTGCACTTCGTAATACCAGGCTCCATTGCTATTCATTAAATGCAACAATGGTTAGGCAGACACTAGCTTAAGCCAGGTTTCTAACAGGAATGCCCTTGCTTTTATTTCATGTGGCTAACTTCTGTAAATTACAGTAAATCCTCCCTGCAATATATGTTCACGCATGTGTTTATCTAGGCAAAACAACTGCAGCCATGAGAAACCAGGGAGCTAGATAATAAGCCAAATGATTAATTAAAAAAAAAAAAACAAACCAAAGAAAAAACCCCCAAATAAGATATTTTGCAGTGAACCACTTGAGTAAGATAATATCTGTTATTTAATCTATGCTTTGTACATACACACAGTCGCACACACCCTCCCCTACTCTTTTCAATTCTTACAGTTTCTCTACACCCGTAACACTACAAGACACCTCATACTCTCCTACAGATCCGCAGTCAGACCTGGCCATCTTATATAAATATTTCTGCTAAGCAAATGCTCAGCAGAGGTATGTCAGTGATGACATTTTTGTTGATAATTATGAATAACTGGATCTCTCATCTGTTATCTTATTGTTCTGGACCTTGTCTCCCCTTTCTTATTGATTCCTAACTATTTTGTTGCAATGTTATGTGAGCAGAGTGAAATTATTTGGCATATCCTACTGGACAATGGCTATAAATGCTTGAATGTGCAAAAAAGTATGAACATTTGGACACTATCAGTGGATACCCAAAGGCTTAGCTTACAGCACCAAAGATTTTAAAGTTCTTTTAATTTAAAATAAATACAAGGGAAAGATTTCATACAAATACAAGCTGTCAAGGTTTGACTTGAATCGATCCAAGCAAAACAATACTTTAAAACATCTTTGCGTGCCTCTTTGGTTATTGCTACAGCAAAACTTGCTAAGTAAAAGGGAAAAAAATGCAGTTACCTAGTTTGCAACAGATAGAAATATTCACAGTAAAGCCAGAAATTATGAAGGTTAACAGACGCTGACTTTAATGAATATTTTGGGATTGAGTTGTTGCAAGTGTTTATACAAATCATTCAAAAAGGAAAAAGGCTGGTATTTTTGTCTACCTCGAAATCTTTCTAGGATTTGAATTTTCTTTTAACATTTTTATGCAGTGAAACCCAAATTAGAGAGCTAATGCTCGGAAGAAGAGTAAAAGAGGTCTAGACTGACAGCACAGGCCCTTTACAACTACTGTTGTTGATTTCGAGACGGCTTTATTTCAAAGTGGCTTAAATGCTTACTTTCTTTATTACTAGAAAAGTAAATTCACCTTCAAAAGTAATTTCACCTTCAAACTTCAGAGATATTCCTAGACACAATTTAAACCCGTCCTTCTCTTTTTCTGATAAGTAATTTAGAAGATTGTCATCTCTCATTGCACAACTAACATGAATCTAAGAATGGTGCAATAGTTTAACTTCTGTTACCCATAATGAGCAATTTTTCAACATGGACATTTCACATCATGTTCTGTTTCAAGATATGTTTTACACTACTCTACTTACTGATGGGATGGAATAAACAAACAAAAACAACAAGCAACTCAAATTCCTCAGCCTGGACAATGACTAATTAAGTGTTAGCATCCAGGAAGGGTGTTAAAACAAGCAAGGAATGAATAGAGCTTGTTTGCTACACTCTTAATCAAAAAACTACTTAATGAAACATTTATCTGTTCATCTTCATAACGGAAAAATAAGTAACAAACATAACTCATAAAAGCTGGGGTGTGCAGATTTTGTTCAACTGAAAGCGCTTGGGCAACTTGCAAGGAAACCAAAGCTGATCCTGCAAAATCCTCCATCCAAATGATATTTAACCTCAAGAAAATTATCCAAGTGACTACAACAGGGTTTTGATATGAAGAATCAGTTCCTTTAAATTATACATATACTCTAACTTACCGAAAATGGAAAAGGCCACACTCATTTTGAGAACCAAGATCTCATTTGACAGAAGATATTAAAGTGTCCTAATTCCCATGGACCAGCTTCTACCAATGAATACTTAATTCTCGTTTTTTTGACTTGCGCTATGAGTTAAAAGACCTTTTCCCCAGTACATAGTTCTCCTGGGATCAGAAACATCTCACCTAACCAAAAGGGAAGTTTGCTACACAGGCTTTTGCTTACAGGGAATAAAAGCTCTACTTCAGACTATTCTGTTCTAAAGCAAACTCTTTCCAAGTTGTCTTAGAAAAACTTACCATCACATAGCACTTAATTGCTATTTACAGGCATTATTATATTATCAGCTTAGTCTGTTTCAATTAATATGCAGTAGAATTCAACTCTCCTTTCACCCACTCTCCCCCAAAACAATACTAAATACAAACTCAATTTAATACCACTCTGCCAAAATTTAATAATTTCATTAATGAGACTACCTAACAGTCTTTTATTACACAACATACTAAATTATATAAACATCATTTTTGGCATATGTGTATTTTAATTCAAAACCCGAGTTGGACAGCATAATGCAACATTTGGCAAATCACAATCTTATCTTGGCTTTTGTAGTAATAATGTCTAAACAAAAGTAGACATTTACTGGCAAGAGCAAACAGCAGAACTTGTGTCTTTTCCTTTTCACAATTCACAGTATCATGCTGGCATTTGTTATACATTTCTAAGCACATTTTGACAGCTAAAAATGTCCCACATCATATCTCAAAGTAATGGCTGTTTTACATTATATTTTTGTATCTAATCCACTTAAAAAAAACGATGATCCAATTATTTTCGGTACAAAAGAATTCCTTAGAAATTCTGGTAATTAAATATAGCAACCTGGAGAATTCCTTGAGTGTCCTATGATTTTTTTTGCTGTGATCTCATATAGGCAAATTCAAGACAGCTCCTACGCAAGCAGTGTCCAAGTTGCTTCAAGCATACGAGCCATATCAAACAGATTTAAAAGATTATTGTGCTGTTGCTCTGAAGAAGCAGGAATGAGGTGAGACAGAAGTGAATTGCCACGCTTTGAGCTCACTGGCTGACCTTCCAACCCTTCCTCAACTTGTTCATGCATACTCCAAAGCATAAAGCTGCCTCTTCTCTTCAAAAAGAGTTAAGAAAATGGTGTTGGAATGTAAAAAAAAAAAAATCATAACAAGAGATAGAGGGAAGCAGGTACTTGCACTTNCCTTATGCTTTCTGGTTTTAGCCTAACACCTACAAGGATTCTATTAAAAAGAGAGCAATGATTTATCAGTATGCTTACACTGCACTTTTGGCAACTTGGTAACATCAGTTTTACTCCGTTCCCAATGAAGGTCAGCTTCTGGCTCAATATGGAATTTTCATGGGACAATAGAGAAAAAAGTATTTTTTAAACTAGCAAAATGTAATCACGGAACCTCAAAAGTTCTTGACAAGTACAATATATGCAGGTGTTCCACCAAAATTCCATCAAGCTTTTATTAAAAAAAAAGAAAGATTAGGTATTTTACATAAAAAGAAATCTTTTAGAAAGGACTATTTAGCTGTCAATTTTTGGAGGATAGGTAGGAATCTTTTTCCTCTTATCTATGAAAGAAATACCACACACAGAATGTGCAGCTGACCAACAAACGTATTTGAATGCATAAACGACTCACGGAAGACCTACAACCATGTGTGAAGTTCGTCTTCGAAATCCAAGCAGATAGTGCAGGGGCTGGGCAAGCCCAGCTCTCCTGCTTTGCTAATGATAGCTTCTCTCAGATTGTTTATGTAGTGTGCCAAGAGTGTCAACTGATGTGGATGGTACTGGAAACTTTCAGGCATAATTAACCTCTGTAGCCTTTTAATGCAGTTTCACCTATAATCCACAGGTCCATATCAGAGAAGAGCAGAGAGTTTGTTCAGACCCAATCGTAACATTTCACAGAGAAGTCACTGATTAAAGCCAGACATACAGACAGTAAAAGAAAAGAAAAACAGAAAAAAAATATTGTCATGTGGTGCCCATTATCTCCATATATCAGCTGCAACAGTCCACACTCTTCTATGACATCTTGATGCATCAGGGAAGTGCTAATAGCTTTGGTTGATGTATCTATCTTAGAATGGCAGGAAAAAGTGAAATTATACCTAATGGCTTCAGGAACTACGATATTGAAAAGACCTGTCACAACATGAAAAAAAAAAAAATGTCAATATATTCTTTTCAACGGTCCTCAACGTGGAAGCAAGAGAACTTTATCGATTATATCAAATGCAAATACACAGCCACATAAAACACACTGTTTCCTAAAGTGTTTTTCTAAATACAACTGCGTGTTTAGCATAAAAAAGATACAACTTCATGAAAAAAGTCCTGGTTGTTCAGTTTGCTCTGTATCCAGAACAAATGGCTGTTGCCTTGCTATTCATGAAAAAAAGTCAGAGGAAGCAATGTTTTGTTTGGGGAGCAGAAAACAGGCATATTTCCCAAGGTTTATCCTAAACACATTGATAACACTGAGCAATTAATCCAAGGAAGTAAAAGTAGAGCCCTGCCTGTTCCCTTCTACGTGTGGGACAGAAAGATAATGACCCATGGGCAGGTTTCTGAATGGAAAGTAACAGTTTTTGTGCACAGTGTTAAGCCATTATGGATATGCACAGAAATTCCCCAGTATTTCTAATTCAGTAATTCAATAACTCTTAGGAACTGAAGCTACCTAAGGACTAGCTGGAACTGTGTAATCCTTCAAATCCTATACAGACACCAGTGCTTTGAACCCGAGGTATTAACTTAACCATTTTACAGATGGTCAGATTGCTTGCTGGGACCAAGAACATGGATACGGGCCTGTGCAAAACGCAACATAGTCATTCTCTGTGTTTAGCATCATGGCAGTGAAGAGCTTGATTATTTTGGCAAAGAATACCACAACTCTCTTCTGAGCATTTATTTGCTTCTTTTACTATTTTGAAATTAGTAAGCTATATATGGAACCCTTATGACCAAATATTATTTAATTTTAAAATAAAACAAAATTAATTTCACATTCCCTTAGAAATAATGGGCTTCAATCAAATTTTCAATTAAACTTTCTAAAAATTATGACAAAATTCACTTTTTAGATTTCAAAAAGAAAAAATCTTGTCATGCTTACTATAGCAAAAGAAAAATCAGTTTGGACAGTTTTCATGATATATTTCTAACTAATTCCTACAAAATGTCATGCTTCATCTAAACTGCCATTATTTTTGACTTTCATTTTGAAGGAAAGTCTGTTTCAATATTTCATATTCATTCTAATTGGAAAATGCATTTCAACATCTTTAAGAAAGTGAGGAAATTAAGTTCCTTCCCCAAAACACTCATAAAGCAATATTCCCCTTTCAAATTTCAAGAGAAGCCTTATATGCAAATCAACGGGAGTACAACATTACATGATAAATTGTATCAATTCACCTTTGTCTGCATCAGCTGTATTCTAAACATCGGTCTTAACAGAGTACTTCAACCTTTCCAACACGCTGCCCTGTCAAACACACTGTAAACCCATCCCATTTCTATAGTCCACATTTCTTTTACTAATTGGGGAGAGGCAGGCCTTTGCCAAGAGGCAGATGTGAGGTCTGTTTGGGGGTTTTGTTAGTTTTGGCAATCTTGGAATTCTTCTTTTAGGTCTGGGACGTGGTGCACAGTTCCAGTTTAAGACATCCAGTCATCCATCAAGTTCCTGGACTGCGTGAAGGACTGCTTCCTCACACAAATGGCAGATGTGCCAACCAGGAATGAGACACTGCTGGAACTGCAGCTCATAAAACAAGAAAACCTGCCTTGTAATATCTCCATTAAGTGATAGCCTTGGCTGCAGTGATCTCAATATTGTAAAGTTTGGGATCCTGCTGAGCACAATGAAGTTTAGTACTAAGACAAAAGTTTTATATTTCAGAAGAGCAAACTTCAGCTCACTCAGAGCTCAGTTGGCAGGGATTCCATGGGAAGGTTCCATCGAGGATAAAGGAGTTAGGGAGTGCTGGGAGTTTTTCAAGAATGCTCTCCTGGAAGCACAAAAACAGTTCATCCCTTTAAAGGTAAGGGAAGTAGGCAGAGCAAGAGAACCACTTGGCTTAACTGAGAGCTTCCGAGTCTGCTCAAAACCAGAAAAGCAGCGTACCAGAGATGGAAAAGCAGATGAACACACATTGAGAACTACAAGGCTATTGCCCGGTGTGCAGAAACACAGTTAGAAAAGCAAAAGCTCAGCTTAAATTGAAATTGGCCAGAGGTGTCAAAAACTACAAGAGTTCTTCAGGTACGTAAACAACAAGCAGGAACAGAAGGAAAATATTGACCCACTGTCAAACAGGAGAGGTGAATCAGTCACCAACAGTGTTGAAAGGGCAGAGGTTCTTGGCACTTTCTTCACCTCTGTCTTAACCAGCACTGTTGGGCCCCAGGCCTTGGGAACAACAATTCAAGTTGATGCAAACATATACCCACCATCACTGAAGGAAGAGTTGGTATGTCAACTGTTACGGGAGATGGACCCCTACAAATGGATGGGCCCTGACAATATCCACCCAAGGGTGCTAAGAAGGCTGGCTGATGTCATTGCAAGGCCACTCTCCATAATCTTTGAGCCTGATGTATGAGGAAAGGCTGAGAGAACTGGGTTTGTTCAGCCTTGAGAAAAGAGTGTCTACAAGGGTGGCTACAAAGAAGATGGAGACTCCCTTTTTACAAGGAGTCACATGGAGAAGATGAGGGGTAATGGGCACTAGTTACTGCTGGGGAGATTCTGATTGGACACAAAAGGAAAATTTTTCACAATGAGAACAACCAGACATTGGAATAATCTCCCCAGGGAAGTGGTGGAATCCCCATCATTGGGCACTTTTAAGACTAAGCTGAACAGGGTGCTGGGCCATGTTGTCTAGACCATGCTTTTGCCAAGAAAGACTGGACCAGATGATCCTTGAGGTCCTCTCCAACCTGGTATGCTGTGATTCTATGAAGACCAGGCACCTAGAAGGAGTTCTAGAAAGGCAGGAGAATGAAAGCATTATCTTACAACAAAAGAGTATGTCTACTAAAAACCAACCAGAAGACCCACAAGAAATACTTCAAATTAAACTGCCCCAGAAAACCTATTAAACTTGGGTTTGGAAAGCAAGACAGCTACACTTGCATGGTGCCACACAGGAATTAAGATGCTCCACCAAGATGCACAGCTTATTAGCCCAGCAGGAAAATGGCAGGCTGTGTCTCAGTACACTGTTTTCTGTTTAGCAATGAACTTGGAACCTTACAA
>VXBO01002217.1:141310-170738 GCA_013400135.1 Rhinoptilus africanus | reverse complement strand
AACAAAGTAACATTCAGAAATTGCACCTAAAACAACTCCCATTATGTAATTAATAGAGGCCTACTTCCTAGATTGTGCCTTCACAAAGGGAGTTCTCGTTATATGGAGCTCTGATTACAAGATTGCAGAAAAGCTAACGAGTTCCCAGGGCATGTGACTTTGGCATTCATTGTCTTTTACTCCTCCACAAGGAAAACTTCTACAGGGTAACTACTGAAGGAGAAATGCAAAGTAATTCACACCAGAGTATAATTAAACTACCTTTGATTTACCGTATCAGTAGATAAAACAACTTTAATCATAAATGTCTAAGAGACTTGTCTTTAAAAAAAAAAGACCTAGATGACATTGCTGTAATTTCTTAGCTATCCATCTCAAAACATGTAGAAACACTAAGCTGAAAGTGCTACAAAACGTGGCTTTTCAAATGCATATAAAAACCAGGAAAAGATTCTGTCCTGTAACAAGAAACATGCGTGCGTTAATGAATAGTCTTTCTTCTAGGTTAGTAACCTATCATCTTCATTCTGTCAGATTAACTATTATTAATATTTTGCACTTATAGAGCACTTTCCTTATCAGAAGCTTAGGTAACGCCATAAATCCTATAAGGTCCTATATGAAATTACTGTTTCTGTTTAAATTAGGAAAGTGTTTTCTCCTTTAACTATAAGCTCAGAAAAAAATTCAGAAATTTTTATTTTCAGACATGAATACAGCCAAAAGGCTTATGCTTTATATTCTTCCAGTACATGTTAAAAGAATTCAATCCAAAATATTACATAATTAAAAGTTATTGCAGAAGGGATGATAATTTCAAACATTTTTGTGACCTGCACAGGCAGCACGTTTCCTCGAAAGGTCTTAGGTGGTCACTTGTGCTACTACATAGTCTTATTGACCAAAACCCCAAAGGTTTTCCTGCAAAATCAGGTCTTTGCCAATGAGCCAGATCAGTTTAGGTTCCGGTGTAAAATATTCTTTCAATTTACTCTAGTCTGTGATCAAACCAGGATTATATAATTGAGCTCCTGGCAACTGGCTTGCAAAACCATCCACAAAAAATACCAGTAAAAATAGTACATTCCATTGAGAGCGATCTAAAGTGCTGCAACAGCTGCTGTCTTTGAACTGCTCAAATTTCCCATAGAAATGCTTATATGCTGTAAAGAAATGCAACCATTTCCTTACTACTATTTTTTTAATCACAGGGAGAAGTTAAAAGGAAAAAGAAGCCATAATTCTTCATGCTTTGGACCTCTAGATCAGAATTTTAAAAGCAGCATTAGATGAGAAGATAGACCTAGCCAAGATCAGAAAATAGAAAGAGATCAATTGCTTTTCAAGTTGCAATAGCAAGGTTTTTTTGTTTTTTAAATCCATAGCTATCTGTAAGAAAAAAAGGTCACAAGATTTGGAAAAATATAGAATTGTAACACATTCATAAACAAGGTTAGTATTTTAAAGAAGGGAACTTCAGTTTTGTGAGGCTTAGCAATCTTACGCGAGGTGCAATTCACCTCCTTCGAAAGTTAACCTTACCAAAAGGTTAAAAAGGAAGAAACTTGCGTTCAAGAAAAAGAAGTGTTCTGCCAGTGATCCTCCACGCCAGCCTGGTACGATGTTCTTTCCATCCTGATCAATCTTACTTTTAAGAATGTGATTTTTCTAACAGTAGAGAACTTTATAGGGACACTCTGTACCTGATTTTCAAAACCACTGATTCCCATCTCCTGAGAAGGTACTGCATGTGAGAATACATAAATCACGACCACTTTAACATGACTACCTTTGTACACACTCAACAAAAATTGTATGGATCGTGTTACTTGAACACATGTTATTAAAGATGATTCATTCCTTCTTCTGATACAGAATTTCCAATAGCAGACTTCAAAATATAGGTCTCCAGTACTTTCCAAGAAATTCTGGAAGCACTTCCAAAAAACATGAAGGGCAGTCATATTAAGTTAAAAACATTAAAAATCAAACTAGACCTACCTAACTAGGCCTAGCACATTTATTTGGCAATAACTACAGTACTGTTTATAATCTACGTTTATTGATCTATACCTTCATTCCAGTGGAACAGAAGAATGACTTGAGTTGGTTTTCATTAAAAATTAAATAGGCATTTAAATGACATCTAAAGAGAATGCTGCTGACTAATTGTATTTTTAAAAATGCAAAACATTAATCTATTTAGTTATAGTAAAAAAAATATCTGTTGTCTCTTAGGCAATTCTTCAGCAGTATGAAGCAGAGGCAATGAACATACTTACAAGCTTCCCAGCAGTCTTAAAACTTCTCCATGTTCTTCCCCCCAGTTATTACAATATCGGATAAATCTTCTAAGGAGGTGAATTACACCTCTTGTAAAATTGCAGAAGACACACAAATGTGTGAAAATCCCTTCATTAGGGAACTAACCTTGTTTATGAACATCGTATCTTATAATTTTATCCAAGGTGTGCAATTTTTCCCATATCAGTTATTCCAATACTCAATTAATCAATCTGCAGCCATGCGCACGCACACACATATGTATGTATGTATACATACACATATTTCCTCTGCTTTCTTCTTGCACACTTTCCAAGTTTCCCCATTTCTGTGCTCTTCTTTAGTTAATTTGGCACAGTAAGAAGGGCTTTTATGAGTGATCATTTTTGCCATTATTCTTGACAGAGAAAAGACACCATTTTTGACAATGAACTTTGGAAGCATTCTCTTCCAAAGCTGATATATTCCTCTTTCACTCTCTGTAAGACTGAAACAAAACTGAGTTCAGAGAAGAACCACTCCAAGTCACAGAGTAGGTGGATAAGGTACAGGGCTAGATATGCTGCTACTTTGAAGGGAAAAAAAATCCTATAACTTCATTCGTTTTTTAAGTGAGAAGTTTTATATACAGTGTAAAAGCTTCACTTTATACAACACATTCAATAAGGACACAAACACAGGATTTGACCCTGCAAATAATCATTAAGGCAGTTAACAGATGAGAGGACAATACTGTTATTTCATCTTGGTTTTAATTCTTCTGGTCCATGCGTATATCCAAGCTTTTGGGCACATTAAGAAAAAACAGAAGTAAACAACATAATCTGATAAATAAAATGTAACTGCACATAAGAACTGTGGTTTATTTCTCATGTTAATTTCTTGTACTCCATCTTTTGTTAGAGAACATCTGAAAATTAATCCCGTGTGATCAGCAGACACTGAAATTGTCTTTTTCTGTCACTTTATATGCATTTCAGTTCATTTCTAAAATGAAAAGACAATCTGTTTAGTTTATTACCATCACATTGAACAATTATGACTGTTCCCAATTTTAATCTAAAAAACTATTGCAGCAACACTGAGAAGCTACACAGTTGCTCAAGAATAACACTGCTGCTTTGAAATTAACTCTATATTGATGTAAGGAATCCGAAATGATCTATCTGGACTAAACAGTTATATTAGCCTCAAAATTTCTCTGAAGGAAAAAAATTCAAGGTTATTGCCTAAAAACTACCATAACAGATACCTGCACCACCTTTTAGCTATCAACTATGCAAATATTTTCTTCCTACTCTAAAACCTATATAGAAAGTGAGAGCAGGTAGGTTGGAAATGTAAGGTTTCACTATATTAGCCATTTGTTCTCAGGTAATATTTAAACGGATTAGTTAACTAAAAGGACTTCATCATAGCATTTGCACTGCAGTGGTTGAAAATACCTCCCTCAGAGACAGCTCTAATAGCATGTATTTTGCCATGAGGATATGCCCGAAAACCTGAGGGAACAGGACACAGGAAGAGAACACGTGACAACATTATCTTGTGCAAACTACACTTGCTGAGGGACAATCCCTATTAAACTTTAAAATGCAGTCACTCCTATATTACTATAGCATCAGTGTATCACTATAAAGCATCAGTTCTTTTTTCCCTGTAGTTAACTGTCCCCAAAGATACTGACCCAAAAAAAAGTTCAGCATTACAGTTTGCAAGTCCCACCATCACACCTTAGAGCAACAGTTGTGATCTTAACTGGATTGATTCTAAACTTTTCTTTGCAGTTCACATACACACATTGTATTCTTAATTATAACTCTCAGTTGAAAGAGATTTTATATAACATAAATGTTATAGAATGTTATACATTTGTAAACCTGGTAATTTCTACAAGCGCCTGTAGGCATGTGCTCCTCAAAGCATTCACACCTCTCTCCAGTCCCAAACTGTTTGTGATAAAGAAGAGTTTTGGGAACACACCTGCTGCCAATATAATTTACACAACTCTTCAGAGGGACATCTCAGAAGCTGTACACGTTTGCAACTAAAAAAATTAAAAGATTAATTAATTACTCTTATGATTGCAATCCATTCTCATGTACCAACTTTTCAGGATTACTTTGACCGCTTCTCTGCCACATTGCAGAGACAACTGTAGCCCCATAAATACAGCATTGCCAATGACAGGGCACAGGCTCCGTACCCAGTCTGCTGGTTGCAGGAGCAAGGCTTGTCAGACACGCTTTCTCTGAACTTGTCTCAACCACTTGAAGCTTTCTTTTCACTTTGGTTTACCTGTAACAGCAATTCTTTCTAACAGCCAAGTACCTGTGCCTGATTTGTTTTACTTATTTTCATATAGCATAACCATAGCCATACGTAGCCAGTAGTAACAAGTAGTTATTTCACGTAGAATGAAACATTTACGAGTAGTGTGGCAGGATAGAGGCCTGGTATGACAGCAGAGGCCTTGAAGAGCGGAAAGGGAAGCTGCAGTTTAGAGGTGTGCAGACATGGGATGAGAGCGCAAGCATAGGCTGACAGGGGAGGCTACAAATAACTCACCGGTGCATTGATGTGTTGGAGAAATGCAGACTTGGAGTGGGGGAAATCACGTTGGGGGTAATAAACAGAACAAAGTAGTACGTAACTTGTGTAAAACATGCTATAGACTTAATTTTGACATAACTTGCAGACCACCGAACAAAAAGCAAGATGTACAAGTATAAGCAAACATATAAAAATGACAACCAAGAAGATGCTAGAATAAGAAAGAGGAAACCATCAAACAGCCCCCAAGTCACAGGTGCAACACCACATAAGCTTTACCTCTGCAGTCATAGCAGCGAACTGCCCCTGCATTGCCCAAGTTTCAGGAGTATAAACTCAAAGGCAGGTGCCTAAAGCTGGACTTCCACACTACGTCAATATCTGTGTTTCAAATGTAATAAAATATTAACCTAGCACAGAGGGACAGGAAGAGTAATCAATAAGATCCAATTATACAACGTATTTAAAAGATCCCTGGTAACACATTCCAACTCCAAGCACCTTGCTTACACATCTAAGCAAGACTAACCACATTGCGTGAACACACGCTCCTCCATTCTCCTGGCACTGCCATAGCACACCAGCAAAATTTATAGCTCTACATACAGGGGTAGAGGTTGTTGTGCCCAAATGAGCTTGCAGGACCACAAATATATAATTTTAGTAGTGTTTCAGAGAGGCTGTACTTTACTTCTGAATGAAGTGCACTCATATTAAGTTAAAAACAAACTGTACCTAAAATGTAATACTGACCAGAAAATACTGCGCTGAACTGGAGCTGCTTTTGATCACCAAAGCCATTTTTAGAAGAAATGCTACTGCTACTCTACGATTTAGAAGTAAGATCTGACAAGAAATTGATTATTTCACAGTTATTTAAGGTCCTATGTGCCTCCTGTAATTACAAATTAGCATTTTAATTAAAAGTAAAGATTTTGTCCTATTTTTTTTTCTAAACCTACTTAACTAAATACCCCAGGACAATGAAGAAGCTCTTCTGGTTTACTATTGAACCACTTAGAAATGTGTTAAGCCAAAACAGACTTCAGTGACAATTTCGCACTGGAGAGGGGGCTAGGAAGGGGGAAATTCAGTTTCTTACACTTTTCATAAAAGATACATAGTACATTCATTTCTGGTAGATTATTACTAACTGTTTTCACTGGTACAGGAGCACCTTTTAGGTTCCTTTTCCTCCAGAAGCATCAGCAAAACGTGTCCAGGAAAGTACATTTTTGCTGTATGATTTGCTATGGCCACAGCTTTGCTACATCAGCAGAATGTCACTAAAACAATACAGTAGCAGCAACTGTTGATCACATAGTCCTCTCCTGCATCTGGCGACATAAGGGGCTGCATTCAGATCACCTACATTATACCTCAGTTTCCTACCCGTTATCCTTAGGAGCTCTCTCTAATGCCATCTAAGCCCTCATAAACGCTCCTCAGCCATACCCAACACTGTCAGCTTTGGTGCAATATAATCTTTCTAAGCACAGATATCTATTTTCCAAGACCCAAGTTTCAGATCATACGCTACATAGATGAGAATGTTATCCTGATGATCAAAGAAGTTAAACTCACCAAAAACGTGCCTGACAACATCTTTTATATTTTGTAGTCAGATTGGAATACTAGCGGCTTCTCATATCTCTGACAGCACAGCAAAATCAATGTGCAAATACATGTAAGGGAACTACAAACAGTACTGTTTTTTATAATCAGACACATCAATGATGGTGGTGGAGGCAAACACAACTCAAAAAACATGTTCGAAACAGAAACGCTTTACCCTGCTCTTTGCTAAGTATACAGTAGACCATAATACCATTACTGACCTCAACCTCTGACAATGTCAACAGAGAGCAGATGCTCTATTACTGGCAAAGCACACTGTCAAGATAATGGTAGCTTGACACAACATGCTTTAAATTATATCCACACTCTTCACACCTAAGTATGTAGATTGTTATAGGCATTTGTCAGCTTACCTTACAAAACATGAAAACAGAGGAGCTGCTCCTAACTGAAAATTTCACACTGTCCATATTTAATGATGCAGAAATAATAAAAAAAAAAAGATTATAACTCCCAAGAGCAGACTTGAGGTCACTTCATTGTATGTATGCATCACAAGAGAATTTCTCATTATGGGATAAGTTAAGTGCAGTAATTAAATCACCTGTCTGCAGTGGTACCTGAAAAAAAGCACTAATTATTTTTCAGATACTATGTTTGGGATTTTTCCCTGCCAAAGCCAGGACTAAAATCAGATATCATTCTAGAACTGCAGAATTATAGTCAACATCAGTATAACTAAAAGAAGAACTTGGCAACATGCCTCTTCATGCCTTGTATAGCATTAAACATACCATCTGTGCATTCAAATTGATGATAATGTCTCATTACCAAATGTTGCATGCTCATGTATGTATTAAAGCTTCTACACTGCATATGCATTGAAGCATAAAAAAGAGACATTAATTCTGAATTACCTGAACTAGTACAATCCAAATTTTAGCCATTTGCTAATATAAGCATCATTTATCTACAAAACAGAAATGGTCCACAGAGAACAAAACCAAACCAAACAAAACCCTAGGTTTCTATTCCCAGAATTTCAGTTCTTTTTCATCACTCATGCTGAAATTGCATCCCTTCACAAATGAAGGAAGCCTCACAGCATTCAAATGCTGCTGTAAATTTATCGGAAAAAAAGACTAAATACGATAGACATCATAGGCAATTTCATGCCTGTGCAAGCACTTCTGCCTGCTTTGGTTCAATCCTTGCTCCTGTGTAATAACAGAAAGCTCTCAACCTCTGTCACCTCCTGTGCTTCCAATAAAAGGAGGAAGATTCTGGTTGCAGAACCCCTCACAGATGGGAAGACTTGTCAACTAAAGATCATGTATCAAAATTGGAATTGTGGGAAAACATCTTCTGGATCCAGCTGTACAGCAGAAAGGAGAACCCCATTCAGTCCATTTTTAGCTGCTCATCACTGCTTAGTTTGGGAAAAAACAAGGCTTACCATTTCAATTGTTTTACTTAATTCACTTTGAAACATGAGGGTAGGGAATAGCCACAGTAACAGTTCAACTGGCAGATATGAGACAATGCTTTCCTCTGGCAGAGGAGACAGGAGCTAATGAAGAATGTGGATTTTAATATATGCCCATATAATTTTAAAACTACTCATAACATCTTTTATATGTATATTGAACTTGAATTCAAATTTGAACATCAGTCTTAACATAGTGCTTAACAAGTTTCTAAAATCTGTCCACATAAGTTTATACAAAACACATTTATCCCATCTTTGCCAATGTATTCTACCTTTCTAGCTAAAGGTAATGTTAAATTTTAAAAGTGCTCGGATATAAGAAAAAAAGTAATGTGTTTCATAAGATAGGTCTTCTGAACATGCAATCATAAACGCTTTATATAATCTCTGTATTTATAATATTCACTATGCGAATTAGTCCTAGCTAACCTTTTTGACAATTCTGAGTGGTTTGGAAATTCTAAAATTTAGTCATCTTTCTCTTCCCTTCCTTCCTCCTCAGCCCCTCAAAAATAATTGACCCAAAGATATGGTCATTTAGCTTGCCAAAAATCAAAAGTGGAAGCCAGGAATTTAATAACTAGTCCACACTACTGAGCAAAATCCTATTCTCATTACTTCATTTTATAACACAATTTATCTAAAAAGCTAGATTTTGGCACAAAGATTTTATCCATTTTTCATCATTTATCCTTCAATCAATACATTAATCTAGAAGAATCAGTATATAAAAATCAGATTTGTACAGTCTTAACATGCACCATAAGCAAATTTTTAGCCTCCTTCCAGCTTGAAAAGTAGCCTGACATGAACGTAAAGAAACCTTTTCCTCTGAAAATAATTTTTGAGTTTGCTTTTTCCGAAGAGTAACTAAGCTCTTTACTTCATCAGAGAACACCACCAGGCATTCTAGCAGGAAAAAAGAATAAAGCTAGCATCCAAGACTACAAATCATCATTCATTGATGTAATTCTTATTGAAATGAGAAAGTCCTGTGAAGACCATCATTTCTGCTTAGATAAAACAGCCTTCAAAGAATATTTTGTTGGTAACCGTTGCTCACCAGGTACTGATAAAATAAAGGAGACCAAGATCTAGAATTCTGATATTCAAAAGCACTATATCCCATTATAGAAAGGTACCCTGTTTCAGCTTTTAGTTAACAATAGTTATAACTGCAAAAAAATTTACAATTATGAAACTCTTCAGACTGCATTCCTGAGTCATCCATGTATGAAAACTTTAATGGTATAGAATATCCATTTACTCTCGTGAAGGGTAATGACCCTCCTTGTCATTAAATTAACTAACTTCACATCAAATGAGGTCAGAAGACTTACTGCACTGTCATCATAAATGCTTAATAGCTCAAATCCGATATGTATACAAAATATTCCGACTCCCATCCTGGCACATCTTGACATTTTAAATTGTATTACGATGGTTTATAATGCCAATAACACCAAAGATTTAGTTTAGACAAATGGAAAATATTGTTGTACATGTACACCTTAGAACTAAAATCCTAGTTTACGTGACTAAAAAATTGAATCAATCCAGTTCTAACTTTTAAGGAAACAACCTTTTGTCATATCAAAGTAACAAAGTTTACATAAGAACACAGTTACCTCCCACTGCATGCCATTTTGCTGGTGAATGAAGCATTCAAGTTTATTAAAGACTTTACTTTCAAACAAGAATATTAAACACAGACAACTCACACCAAATATCCTGGCACAAATTTAGTTTTAGTATGAAAATTAGGTCTGAAGTAATACATTCAGTTTGCTCTGAATTCACTCCCAAATAAGTGCATTAGCCTTGCCTCTACTGTCACCCCTAATTTCCTTATCATCCATTTATAGGCTCTGACCTCTGTTCTGCAAGAAAACCTAATGTGGAACATTTTAATTATAATACATGTCCTTAAGCCTCTGTATGTTAGATTCCCTGGCTCTATGGGTAGATGAAGTTCTACAGTTGACAGGCTGAGAGAGTTGAAGTTGTTCAGCCTGGAGAAGAGAAGCCTCCAGGGAGACGTTATAGCCTCTTCCAGTACATAAAGGGGGCTACAGGAAGGATGGGGAAGGACTCTTTATCAGGGAGTGTAGTGATAGGATGAGGGGCAATGGTTTTAAACTGAAAGAAGGAAGATTTAGATTAGAAATTAGGAAGAAATATTTTATTCTGAGGGTGGTGAAGCACTGGAACAGGTTGCCCAGGGAAGTTGTCAATGCCTCATCCCGAAGTGTTCAAGGCCAGGCTGGATGGGGCTTTGAGCAGCCTGGTCCAGTGTGGGGTATCCCTGCCCAGGGCAGAGGGGTGGAACTAGATGATCTTCGAGGTCCCTTCTAACCCCAACCATTCAATGATTCCATGATTCTGCTCAAGTTCTGTTGCTGGCCCTTCTTAATCCCAACCTACGAACTCTGTCAGAAGTGTTAGCCTCTCTACAAAGACATATGAATGGGCTTTACATCTTTGTTCTATTAGCAAAAGATTTGACAAATTCAGTCAGGCAATCATTACTAGTTTCAAGAAAGGAGTACCATAATTAGTATAAGCAATACTAACCAGAAAGAGAAGCAAATGTCAGACAATCCACCAAGTGTCAGACAGCTAGGAAATGCCAGTAAGCTATGTTTTCCTTCAGCATAATATAAAATAAGGAACAATTTTTTGACAATTTTTTCAGTATTCTGTAGCTTACCTTCATCACTTCTGGCTGCTTTCTTTACAAAAAATACCAGAGAATATGAACAAATTTATGGTGGCATGATATGGGATATGTTTCTATTTACTAACAAGTAAGCTAGGAAGATACTTCATAATACTACAATATACTTTTGTGAGAAATACTGCAAGCACAGTATACTCAGGAGCAGTGTTCTGAGCCATCACTATATATTGGTATATGTAATGCGGTATCATTACCAATAATGTGCAAAAACTGTATTTAAATATCTGGATATAATCTGATTTAGCTAAAGTCATTACGAGAATTCATCCAGGATCTACTAGATTTACCTTGTATCAATAAAATTACTCAAAAGTGCTACACAATTAAAATGAGAAAGGTGACCGTGTGAAAGCTGCTGAAAGGCTCAGCTGACACAGCCCTAAATGAGGTAGTAAGTTCCACCTGCATATGCTGTTTACCTGTGGTATGGAAGAAGCAGATACATTGTTATCACAGCTGCTACTTTCTCAAAATGCACTTTTCTTACTATCCCTTCTATTACACAATATCGCTGCAATTCAGAATCTCAGAAACAAAGAAAATCTATGTTTGGGGGGGTAGTTGCAATACGCAACTCAAATTGCAGGGACAGCTAAGGGGAAAAATCAGACCAACACCAGCATCAACTTTGCTGTTGAATTCTATTTGACATCTGACAAATTAAAAAAAAAAACCAACAACAACTTTGACTAGTTTTGCATTTCAAACTTTATGCTTCCCAAAATAAGCACTAGATTAATCACAATGGACAAGATACTATTAAGTGCAGTTTTTAAAAGACACCATATAATCATAGAATGATTTGGGTTGGAAGGGACCTCAAAGATCATCAGTTCCACCCCACCGCCCTGGGCAGGGACACCCCCCACTCTGGACCAGGCTGCTCAAAGCCCCATCCAGCCTGGCCTTGAACACCTTCAGGGATGGGGCATCCACAGCTTCTCTGGGAACCTGTTCAGTGCCTCACCACCCTCAGAATAAAATATTTCTTCCTAATTTCTAATCTAAATCTCCTCTCTTCCAGTTTAAAGCCATTACCCCTCATCCTATCACTAGACTCCCTAATAAAGGGTCCCTCCCCATCCTTCCTGTAGCCCCCTTTAGGTACTGGGAGGAGCTATAAGGTCTCCCTGGAGACTTCTCTTCTCTAGGCTGAACAACCCCAAATCTGTCAGCCTGTCCTAATAGCCTAGGTGGTTCCAGCCCTATCTTCATCTTTGTGGACTTGCTCCAACAGGTCTATGTCCTTCTGCTTATTTTAACAGAAAAATATTTTTATTCCTCCATATATAGTATCTGTCACTGAATAAATAGCATCTATCTACTAAATGCTAAATGAGACCAGAAAGCCTTCAAAGGCAGGAAAAAGCAAAAGCAGAATATTCTAGTAACCTGGATCACAACTTGGTAAATACTGGGTCAGAATTAATCTGATATAATATTGAATTATGACAGACTATACGTGACTGCATCTCAGATCACCTTTCCAAGGAATCTAAATGTCATCATGTCATGAACGGTTCTGGTTCAAAACATTTCTGAAGAATACCTCTGTAGAAACAATCACTGCATTCTTAAATTTTACTTCCTTACTGGTGCAGGGAAAAAAAGCTAAAATATCTACTGTAGTAACATAAAAGAATAAAATATGGAGATTGCTCCATAATGGAAGGGGTTTTTTTATGAAGGAAATTTGAGCTGAAACATCTTTAGAAAAAAATTGAGAACAATTAGTAAGAAAGCACAATGACCAGATGATGCTGTCTCAAAAGCTTTAAAGAAAGTATGGCATGAAACTACTGAATTATTAACTATGACATGTACTATGTAATTTCAAACACAAAGACCTTCCGTCTGCCTCAGAAAGTTCTAAAGAGAAGATCTGCTGGATCCAGTACTATGCATTTATCTCATTCCCTATACAACCCCTATTGGTCAGTGTTTGAGCTAGAATTGGGGGCTTGATGCTATGACCACTGCATTAGAGTTGCTAAAATTTGATGTTCCTACATTAGGGAAAATCCTACATTAAGGATAATCTAAAACAGATTTGCTTGTGGCATGACCAAGTTAATTTCGGGGCACATCCAAACTGAAAGAAAAATCTTGACATTTAACTTCCAACTAATTATGATGTTTAAATTATTGATACAAGTAACATCTAGTCCTTTTTAGAGGTATGTATGCTTGTCAAATATCCATAAAGCCCATGTATGCAGACTAGAAATCTACAGCTCTGAACAAACACATTGCTCTATTTTAGGGATATATAGATATACAGGATTGTAAAATAGAAAGAAAACTGAGTGCTTGACTCTGCCCTTTGAAAGGTCTGTGTCTGTGCAAGCTGAAAAGGTTTCCACTCACTATGCACAACTAGGACAGCAGAAAACAGGCCAGAGTTAGCCCTCCAAACAAAGAATTTCTAAGCATGTCTTAGATTTTTCTTTTCTTACAGTTATTCCCAGCATTGAAGGTCACTGCAAGCTACATAGCACACACTTTACTGCTTGTTACCACTTATAGTTGCTAGCTTTGAGTTTGTATAAGCTAAAATATGTGGTATTTTTCTTAACTCGTGCACAGTATGCTTGAATAGATACAGCATCAAATTATCAAGTATTCATCACATGTATTAGTAGAAAATATAGGAGCAGCAAACTGTTACTCAAGTTGAGGGAAACCATTCACCAATTTTAATGTATTTTGAAGTGTTATTATTTTTGTCATTGAAATCTCACTATTTATAAAAATCCATTACTATGGGAATAAAAACTGTATTAAGAAAAGCTATAGAATAAAATGCACCAGAATCCAATTATATTGGTAGAGTGAATATACGTGTAACACATGACTAACTTACAAATTAGGGAATCAATTCTCATAAATTTTTATCAACCTAACCGTTACTGACAGAGTAAACTCTATGTTGAAGCCATGACATTTATCACTGTGTTGAAAAATTAATCCACCGTGATTTCTCCCTCTGATTTTTTTAACAATTTTGCTGTAACATGTACTCATCCATAGGTTTTCAAAGGTGAGTGATTATTTTACCTTCTTCTGGGGAGCACAGACTTCTGTATTCAGCCATTAGCCTTAGGAAAGAGTTAACTAGATGCAACAAAGTATCCATAATAGAGTTAACACTACAAATGGCAAAACATAAACTTAAATCTAAGTAACCTTCTAATTTGAAAACAAGTGCAGTAGTTGAATTATGAAGTTAGTTATTTAGAAAGGCAAGTTCTCTGTAAAATGTCCACACTTTAGGTTTGGCTTAAAAAAATACAATCCCTTGAGACTCTATATCCTACTCAGAGTTATAAGAATTCTAACATGTAATTAATTACAACCTGAAAGCTGAAAACTTGTCTGCTCCAAGGGAGTCAGGTATTTGTATGTAATCATAAGACCACAGTAGTTTATCACTCATTAGTTAAGTCATTATACTTTAAGTGCTCATGTTTAACATGTCTTAACTGCAACTAAAATGCATTAATTTAAAACCTGAACAGCCATCAAAAAGGTGACTTAAGTTGATTCACTCTGTAACTGGAGCTAAGAGCACCACCCAATCATTTCTAATCAAATCAATATGCAAAAAGATACAAAGTCTGATTCATATTTAGTTTAAGGATAAATAATAATTTTAAAATAAACATTTCAGTCTCAGTTTTATCTTCTAGATAAAATGATAAAATTCTTTAGTGAAATTTCTCCTTCATGAAATTTCTTTTTTCACACACAAATCAAAGCTATAAAATCCATTTCCAGTGAAGCATCTAGCACCATTACTACTGCAAAGCTATCAAATTGTTAAAATGCAGAAGAGACTTAAATCTTCAAGCAATGCGGCTTCATCTGTAACACACACAGAAGTCTAGAACCTTTTACTTCTTCAAAAGATAGCTACATCTCAGAACAGAATAAGCCCTTTTAACTTCCCTTTCTAAGTCAAGATAAATGCCTACAGTTACCCCTTTTCATTTTTAGAGAAACAAAAATTCCACCACAAACTTAAATTAATCACAGAATAGTAGGAGTTGGAAAAGATCTTTGGGGATCATCTAGTCCAACCACCTGCCAAAGCAAGCACATTGGACAGGAATGCATCCAGGTGGGTTTTGAATATCTCCAGACAAGGAGACTCCACAGCCTCTCTAGGCAGTCTGTTCCGGCACTATAATAATATATATAATACAGTAATATAGTAACATTCAAATTCAAGGATTCAACTTGAAAGATTTTCTTTCATCCAGTAGGGCTTTAACATGCACTGTTCGTGACTGGAGTAACAGCAACTAAAAGTGAGGAAGCATTTGCAACTTTGCAAGTCTTTGCTAAAATACATGATTACAGCTTTGTAGAGTGCATCCTGAAATGCCCCTGCATACAGTAAACCCATGGACTCTAAGGTCACAGACTTATCTTACTCATGGTTACTCCTCCAAAGCTTCAGAGAAGAAAGGGCAGGAAAACTTGTGCTCTTATATCGTAAGATTTCCCTGTCTTCTCTTCACACACTGAGAAGGGGTTTCAAATTGTACAATGCAGAAACAGCTGATGTTTCACAGTCACCTTACATGCTGAGTGCTGACCCTGTGTTGGTGTGTCTGGCACACTGAAAGCTGCTTGTCAGTTCAGGAAATGCCTCCTCCAGACAAATGTGAGCCCACATATCTGCCCCCTTGCCCAGGAAACTGGAGTGTGTCTGTTCTCGGTGACCTCTCTCATACTTTAGTAAAGAGCAGGCATCAGCACTATATAATTATCAGACTATAAGTGTGCAGACAATGACTATGAAGAGACATCCAAATCCTGTAAACTCATTGACAGCTGATGAGGTTACCTATCAGTTCACATACTTCGAGGTTTAGTTCACAGAAGAACAGAAAGTTTGTTCCTATGGTGGAAATATCAGCTTGGAGCCTCCACTACCAGCTTTCTTCTCATGAAGAACAAGAAAAAGCGGAAAAAGGAAATGAGTAAACAACTAAGTGGAAAACAGGCTGAGTATTTGGACCTCTAGCACCCTCATTTGTCCTTCACATTTGCCAGGAACTTATTTTGAGATTACTGGCTAATAACAGGACAGGCTGTACATCTCAAACACAAACTCTCTGGAATGCCATACTGGAAACAAGAGTCTGACACAAATATTAAAGTTTTGTGGTATAAAATGGCCATACATACTCACTTGCATTATGTGAGCCCACATATCTGCTTAAAGAAGATTTTTGTGTGTTTACACTTTTTCTTCCACATTCAGCAAAGATGTGGTTTGCACATTTGGTAGAAAAGTTTGATGATCTGTTCTAGAAACTAAATCCTCTTCACAAGACATATCTTCTGGCTTGCACTTGTTTCTTTCTTTTCCCTGACTTATAAACAAAATTAAACATGTACATATTCATCTTACAAAAACAAATAAATTCTGCACTCCAAAGATCCTAAATTGAAATATTGAACTATCTACATCTAAAATTTGTTCTTTGTTAGAGATGAAACTTTTGAGTAAGAATGTTGGAAGTTTTGTACTTCTGTAAAAGCAAATTCAGAAGTATTTTATGGTTTTAGTAGTATTTCACAAAGTTACATATTAAAGAAATTAACATTACTGTTTATGTCCTCTCCCTGGAAGTGTTCAAGGCCAGGTTGGATGAGACTTTGAGCAACCTAGTCTGGTGGGAGGTATACCTGATCAAGGCAGGGAGGTTGGAACATGGTATCTTTAAGGTCCCTTCCAACCCAAACCATTCTGTGATTCTATCTTTTTATACTAAGTGATGGAATATAGAATATAGAATTTGAACTAACACTTCTGAACACAGAAACACGCTACCCAAAAAGATTGCATTGATCTTGCAACTTGAGGCTGACACACAGGTCAATTAAGCCTTTTTCAGATACTCTCTTCATAGGCAAAATAAGCATTTTCAAAGTATACTTTTACAAAGTAATCTAGCTACAAAATAACACATCTACTTTTCTTACATGTAGAACCATATTCTTTAGAAATACATTTATATTGATAAATGCTGTATGAAGGACATTGAGGCATCCTTTACAATTTATCACTTCTCTAACCATTAGAAAACAGCTATTGCACAGGAGCCCTTAAGCACAGAGCTTTAATCCACCTCTTTAAATACTTCTAGTATCCTCAGCACAGAAATCTATAGTTCTCTTAACTCAGTCATCATGATCAATTTGCCTGAAGGTTATCTGCTAACATTTGTATTTTGTTACCTCTACCTCTGTTTAAAGGCAAGAAGACGACAATTCTAACGTGCTTACAATCCACATTACTTAACCCTTCACTGGAAACCCTCCATTCACTGAACATCCACTCATGTCAACGGCTCAAATCACGTGTAAATCTTCCCCATATTTTCACTGGAATAGAACAAAGCATGTGCAAAACAATCCAGCATGGCCTTATCTTTGTTCAAAGAATGGGTCAAGCTCATTCAGATTATTTATTAAAACGTTCTGTGTCATACCACACTATATTGTCTTTGTGCAGCTGCTCTTTCAAGTTTTCTTTCTTTCCATTACCCTTCCAATTGTTGCTTTTCTTCTGATACTTTCTGAAGCAGTCTCATTCCCAAACATGAACGAAGGGGAAAAGATAAACCCCTGCACAGAGACCCTGTGTGGACACTAATTCGAATAGTCAGTGCTCTTCATCCCCATCCCCCTTACTGTGCAACACAGCAGAAGACAGTTTGTCTAATCCATGCTTTAACTGATTAGCTAACTTCACTGAAAGTTTCAATGCAAAAGAGTCTCCAGAATTCTATTTCTCCCAGAACTTTTGTTTGAAATTCACTGCCTACCCTGCATTTAATGCCCTATTCCTCCTACTTAATACTTCTTTATTTCAAAAAGTTATTATTACAAAAACTAAACTTTTATCCACCTAGTTATTTTCTTAGTCCACAAGCTAAAGTCCTTAAACGATTCCAGAACTTGCACTGAGCAGTACAGAAACAGAGGGGTACACACAGCCTCATGCAACACACGAGCCCTAGCACTCGTTGAGTAAAATGAGTACTAAGGTCCTGTATTTGAGCTTTCATACATATATTTAAAATAATTACTTGGGTCTAAGTAGCATATAATATTTGGATTGATAATAACATTGCTGTAAGGGTTTCTAGAAATACTCTTGTCATCCATGTGTCACACGGTCATGCTAAAACACCTTCAGTGGCCCCACTCCCACCAGCTGGGCAGTCCACATGAGCCTATTTGTGAACACCCAAAACACCATGCTTTCTTTTGCCACGTGCAATTTCTGCTGAATGGGGTGTTGCCTGCCTTGGTTTCATTCACAGATCACCTGTTCAAGGAAGTCAGTGAACTTCCCACCAAACACTGAGGGATGCTTGTGCTACTAATATAACAAATAGAAGCTTAACATTACCATTTTCAGATACACATTAAACACCGTATGGAAGCTTACTGTATCTTCTGAGACATCTAACATTAACTCCCCCAAATTTCCTTTCCTACTGCTGTTTACCTAAATGTCACTGCTTTTGCTGTATCACTATGGGAACAGTGGCTCTTCCTTATGTTCCTATATCGCCACTACCAATCACTTTTCCTTCGCCAAAATTTGCTGCCAAAACAGTCTAAGTTCTCAAACTTAAAATATAGCCTCTGACAACAAAATTCACCAGAAAGTGTTCACCAGAAGTCAGGCAAACCATTTCCAAATAAAGACAAAATAAGAAATTGCTTTACAAGAACTCCCTAGATGTCGTTCTACTGTTCATATGAACCCTATCACCATATTTGAATATTTCACAGCCTCAACCTTGCTTTTCCTTTTGATATCCTTTTAGAGAAAAAAAACCCTATTTTATAGGTGGGAAACTAAATACTAAAAACGTAAATAGCCCATCCAAGAACATACAAGAATTTAGGAGCAAACTAAAAAATTCAGTGGCCATTTCTGAAGTTCTTGGCTAGGATCTTACCTACTTTCTCTTACCCTTTCCACTACAGCAACAAACCATTTCACCCCACATGATTGACCCTCATCTTAGAGGAGACAGGTAGTTCTGTAAGCATGAAAATTAATAAAGCCTCATCCCTACAGCCTGGCAGTGGCTGATGAGTTTTGGTATGACATGTGGACTCCTGCTGCAGCCTGCCTTTGGGGGAAAGAGGGAACACAAAGTTTATCTCTTCTGTTCTCAAAAAACATGTAAAAATAACTTTTGAAATCTTTGTTTCTGCTGTATTTGGTTGAAATTAGATGCTTTCAGGAGTTACAGAGCTCAAAGAGATACACATATAGCATGTGACTGCAAAAGCTTCTCTTTTTTTTTTTTTTTTTTCTTTTTCCCCCCCTTTTTAATAAGAAGCTTCTGGAAGAACAACCTTAGCTACTACATCACAGCTTGTGGCCCATATATTTTCCAACTACATTGATAAATGCTCTCAGCCATACAGTGCTTAGGGAAAACACAGACATGAGAAGCAGATGATAGTCTTTGACTACAGGAGACAAAGTCCTTTAAAAAAAGTCACAAATCTAACCTATGCTGACAGACAAGGCCTGTGCATGCTCAGTCTACCTATGCACAATCTGCATTAACTATGGGTTTTAAGCTTGCAAAGCCTCCAGCAAGTTTCAGAGTTCACAGTAAGGTCTTCTTATTGTATTAAGAACACAGATGGCATGCACATCTCATCTTAAGATAGGCTTATACCAAACACATCCATGACAATGCAAACATAAAACGGAATCTTTAGCCAGCAAAATAACAAGGCCTCTGCTGAAACCGGCTTTTAGGGAATTTCAATTAAACGTGACAGTTTCATTAAATATTTCAATTTGTTACTACAACATAGAAAAACTTTCTGTTCTATGCTGTGCCTTGAGAATTATGGCAGGTGAGGCACTTCAACAGGAGACAGAGGTAGCTGCATTGCGCTACGAATGCAGGCCAGTCACAGAGACTTTGCACCTTTTCTCTAGCAGTCAATTGGAGCATATGCTGCAGTAAGCATCGTTTAATACTATGAGACTTTTGGGTACATCTGGGTTAAACATTGTTCCCTTTCATTACCGATTTTTTTTTCATTTAGTTTTTCTGAAGTCAGCGGTGTGAAGATATTTTGAGACCTTATTTTAATAAATTTATAAGATCTACATAATTTGGTAGGTTGTTTTCTTTCAGCTTTTTCCTTTGCTATATCAAGAAATTATTGAACAATAAAAGCTACCTGAACTCAGAAGTTCTTGGGATGAAGATAAGCATGTAATTACTTAAATATCATTTCATGATGAGTAACTGACTTATGCCACACATCATTGGTATGTGTTTTAAAGGATTTTGGATGAGTTTTCGAAAAAAACAAAATGGCATAATAAATCCATCAGAGTAAAAACTGCACTAACGAAATGCCTGATAAACATAATATGGCTTTGGGGTATTTGCTACTCAGTACCTTGGAAGGACTGCATTTTTCTGATTAGCTGAGTGGCATAAGATGTGATCTTGCTGGAGGCTGCTGCACTGCTGCAGCCACCATCAGCCAACCCAGAAAAATGTAATTATTAAACTACTGAACTTTATTAATGAACATTTCTTACGTTTATGTTCGTACATTGCAAAAAGCTTTCCAGCCTTCACGCCATAGAAATGCAACTGTTCTGTATGCTCCTTTGCGTCACTGGATCTTCTGCAAAATGTTACTGAAATGCAACCTGGTAGTTCAGTACAACGTATTTAAGCTGTCAAGTCTGATAAAATTCAACATACCACCTGTTTTGTATCAAATGAGAAGAGGACAACTAAAGCAATCGGCCAAATGAATCTTTGGGCTGAACCAATTTTCTCAATTAAGATACGTCAAATATTAGTTTCTTGGAAAATATGTAATAAAATGAATTTGAGGATAAAATTCTGATCTTCAAGTTCTTTGTCTAGCAACATCCCTTCTGCTGTACTGACCAACACTGATCACAGTTTGTATTATGTGATTACCACAGTAGCAAACAGCAAGATTCAGACATTATCAAAAAGTGTAATTTAACAAGTTTTCAAACTTTTAAGGAGCTCTCTACGCACATGAATAGTAACCACTGTGAAAATCATGTAATGGCAACAGAGGAGTTGGACACTGCCCAAACTTTTAGCCGTGCAACAAAATTGAAAATGTACTCGCATATTATCTTTTAACATTAAGAAAGAGGAAAAAATCTTGGTTCATAACTATCTAAATAAATCCATGCAAATTGATCTGCTCATCATTTCAAGGTTTTATAGTACTATCAATCACTACGGTATTAGTCTAGAATAATATGGTGGTGGAGTCTCCGTCTCTGGAGACATTCAAAACCCGCCTGGACGCGTTCCTGTGTAACCTGCTCTAGGGTGGCCCTGCTCTGGCAGGGGGGTTGGACTAGATGATCTACTAAGGTCCCTTCCAACCCTATGATTCTATGATTCTATGATTCTATGATATTCCCTACTAACACTGAGCAGGCATATGATGTATCCTGGTCAGCTGTGTTGACTTCATTGAAAATGTCATCTTCATAGTTAAATTTCAAGCATAAATCTCAAATCTTTATTTAAAGTTTGGTTTCAAATGTTGAAGTCAAGCACTCAGGTTTCTGAGAAGGATCACACTGTTTCATCAAAGCATTCTTCAAGAAGAATGGAACTCTAAAAGCAGTTTTCTTCATAAAAATTACTAGGAAGAAAACACAAACAGTAAGCTGCTAATCGGTGCTACCAAGTGAATTTTATACAACCAAGAGCTAAGGGCATGCTCTCAACCTCCTCTGAAGGGGGAGGAGGGGGGATGATACTGTATTTGCAATTCATTAAATGAAAATTTTATTGCTGAGGATTACACAGTAACAAAATAAAAACAACCTAACATTGAAAAGCAAATCCATCCTAATTAACATTCTCCCACTATCACTATATATTCATTTAACCTTTCTTCATGGCCTGTCCTTCCAGATGGCCCAGGAAAGGAAAGGTATTAGTGCATGACAGCAGGATAAACAAATTTGAATTCCTGCAAAAGAAATGGTAAATGAAATCAGACATTCAATTGACTATCACTGAAGACAGTTTGTCATTTAAAGCCCACCGGACTAGAAAATACATTTTAGTTGATCTTAACAGCTACATGAGTCTTTTGAAGTACCCAGGGACCGGCTATTCAAAAGCACCCAGAACGTCACCATTTCTGCTCAAATTAAGCAAGCAAGCCTTGATCAGCATTCTCCAAAGCCATGGATGCAAACTCTGAGGTATTTCAAGACGCAGTGCTCACATATATGCAGACCATATTTAATAAATAAATAAACAAAACCACAGTTCTCAGTGCATGATATGCTTCTTCTATGAATCATGTTTTTTTAAAAAAGTAAGAACTCTAGGTTATGCAGAATACAGGTGTTAAAACAGGTTTTATAAAGCAAATCCAAGCAATATCTATGGTAATCTACTTTTGGTGTGGCACTGATACACGGCAACATATAAAGATTCTGAATTTTATGTGTTCATTTTTTGAGAAAATACTTCAGAAAGTTTTCAGCATTCCCTTTAGCATGGCAGCTATTGTCAATGAATTAAACTGTAGATTCCTATTTTGTTAAATTTACATGCTCAATATTGGAGGAAATTAATAATTCACATGGTTTACATACAGTCAGTAAACTGGTTTTTTATAATCTAGGTTTGTTCATGTTTTTTTCAGAGCATTTAAAAATCAACTTTTACTCTATTCCAGAAGTTTGTATGGCAAGTACGTATTTCTCGCACTCATCTTAAACGTTCCCTTTAGATTTGAATTACAGTTTTAATGTCAAATCTACTTTCCCACTGACCATTCAACTGGAATAGTAACTATTAAGATTATTGCATGTACTTGGAAGTACACGGGTTTAGCTTTATTGGGACCAGTCTATATTTTAAAGTTTTGCAGGCATGCCTTCATCAAGCAGGGAGTAAGGGAAAAGAAGGGAGGGGAATCACCACTCTTCACAGCACAATTAAACCAGAAAAAAAAAAAAAGCCTTCTACCAGTGCAGCACTATTCTGTTTGGGAGACTGACTTTAGGCTATAATAGAAAAAGAACTCTTTCTGGTGTATAATGTATCTCCCTAGGCAGTTTGCCAGTAATGCACTACCAGCAAATCTTTTTAAGGAGAGACAAGCCCTTAGTAGGAATTCCCCACAGGAACAAGCTTGCAACTTTGAACATGGAAAAAACATTTCCTTTCAAATGGGAATGATTAAGTGCATCTTTTTGTAAGGCCTTCTGGTTTGGCTATCTGAGAACCTCTCTCCCTCATTAAAAGAAAAGAAATAGAAAATGATCTTTGCAGTGTCATTAACTGAAACCTGCAAAAATAAATTGGGACCTCCTCCTCACCCTTGCACTCCAAACAGCCATTTTTACCTGTGCTGAAGTAGTTAGACTAGTGCTGCAATACAACTTAGGATCTATGTTATTCCCAAATTTCTACTAACCCAAGTGACCTTTCTACTAGCTGGAAACTGCCAGTCATCTTTGTTTTATCTTTCAGGACTGTCCCTTTTCCTAAGTCAGAGTGTGAAATAAAATTTCTGTTTCATTAACCCCTAGAGACGGACTTGACACGTGCAATTATGTTTACCAAGAAAATTCAAGAGCCATTTCATGCTACTGATATAGTGCAAAGCAGACAGAACAGGCCTCAGAATTTTCATCAATTTTGCAGAGGTATGCATTACAACACAAAGGAAAAAAGTTTTCTAAATACATGATCTGCACCGATAAAATTCAAAGAAATCCATAATAATTAGCTAATGCACACTACTGAAAGTTTTGGGCTGCCAGTAATATTAAAAAATTGAAATATGAAGATAGGGTTAAGTAACGCATTATGTAATATTTTTTAATAATCCCCTTGCAGAAATGATTTTTTTTAAGAAATTCTTGCAGTTGTGCAAAGGTTACTTACTGATGCATACTGTCTCACCTAAGAACCATCAAACAGCTTTACTATTAATTTGCAGAAAGATAAGTCGTGTGCAACCAGTAGTTAAATAGTTAAATAGCATTTACATATGCATATAGACGCAAAAACTGATGAGGAGATAATTCAACATTCGTTTTTTTCAGAATTAAACTACTGACTTTCTTGAAGGCCCTCCTGGCCACTCATACATATAAATACATCTCACTGACCTGAATCGATATGCAACATAAAATTCCTGTGTTATATCAGTTACAGTTAAATCCAATATTTTTGAATCTTTTTTCAAATGAAACTTAATCACATTTTCCCTTAAAAAGAATTAATCCAGTACCTTTAGTACCAGTAGCTAGGTGCTTGGCTAAATACATACAAAACATTGCAATGTCTCCATCATGTTTTCCTGTATGCAAAATGAAGTATTTTCAATAGTGTCCAAATTATCTTGCATCTTTCCTGAAAAGTTTTATATCTGCCAGATAGCAGATATATTAGGAGACAGCAATAGCTAAAAATCCAGACGTAGCAAAAGAACAGAAACACAGAACATCTTCCAATCTAAATAACTTTTTGATGCTAAATGAGGAGAGACAGACACAGGCCTCGAAGACCCCTGAACTGAAAAAGTAAACACAGCAATGACAGTAGATATATTTTAGAAAGACTTCTATGTATATCATAAAACATTTATCAATTAAACAAAATCTTTAGAATTATTTACTAAATGCAGTTAAAATTAATAACATTCTACGACAGTATTTTCAGATAAGCTATGTATAGAGGATAACTGGGTGCAAGGTGAAAACCAACAACTTTTTCAATGGATGGATTAATTAGTCATGTGGCCTTAGAACTGAATGAGTCATAAGGTTGCTAATGAGATCAGGACAGGAAGCCTGACACCTCTTAAGTCAAGAGTTCAACTGGTTCTTCTCAGAGTACTCGCCTGCTGTGCCCTAGATTGAAGGCACTGTTCAGGGACAACACCAGCTTGCCTATTGCTGGAGGCACTGAAAGATCCACCTAAATCTACTTACAGAGGAAATCTTTGCCTAAAAGATAGGATGCAAACATTACCTTTCTGTAGCAGTGTCCCCCAGTATGGCTCTCCTAATCCCTACTGCCCAGGAGAAAGAAGAGAAAGTGTCTGGGACCATCACCTGAGCTGCTCTGCAAGCACAGGCTGGAGGGACCTTCTTTTAAAGCAGAACCTCACTCCTTGAGAAGTTTCCTACTGACAATGGTAGTCAGACACAAGGCTGAAGAATGCTGCTATCAGGGGCACAGAGTCCTTAATTTTAATTAGGTTCCAGCCCTTTATGCATTAGGGTCATGCCCTTTACTTACACGACTTTGCTCTTGCCGATTTGTTGTAATTTATGCAACTAAGTCTCCCAAAACACATAGGCTGTCAATCTCAAGTAGAACAGTGTCACCAGCGAAAACCTTCAGGGTCTAGTCACAAGTCATGCAGCACACCCAAAGCAGACTCAACTCAAACTTCAGGAGTGTACTTTTCATAGACTCTGTATGGATGGATGCCCTCTTATTGCTCACGTTTACTTATTAAAAGAGGAAAGGAAAAACAATAACCAAAACCATCTTGATCATGGCCAAAATCCAGACCTGTATTGTGCCAGCCTGCCCGTACACTGTAAAGTAAGCAGCCCAGTGCTAGTCGGACCAATGGGAAAGTCAGAAAGAGGCAAAGCACAGGAGAACAGAACATGGCACTGCAGGATGATACAAGAAAGAAAAATTGAGGTGGGAGAGTGATACAGTAAAGCATGCTGCAGACGAGGACAAACAGAAGAGTAAACACAGAGAGAAGCCAGGGGGCAGAGACAAAAGATAACAAGAAAGAAATGAGTGGGAAGTTAACAAAGATAAAAGACATGAAGGGAAATATCATACCACAAATGGGAAAACAAATGGAAAAGACAGAAACAGAAGATAGATATAATACAGGAAAACCTTCCTGCCAGAAACTGCTTCTTATCAAGCTGAGACAAGAAACACTGCCAACAGAAGAGCTGAATCAAGCATGGAAAGTTCAGATCACCTGAAACTTCTGAAGGCAGATGAAAGAAACTACATTAAAATATGAAGTAGTGATCTTATGAGGATTTTCATCCCAGAGAACACTGCCCCTGTTCAGCTGTAAGAGAAAAATAACTTCTCTGGTTCAATAATAGTTTCACCCACCTACTTGCAGAAGAACTGGGCACACTTGTAAAAGAACATTAATTAATTATTAAATAGAATTCAGGATCAAGTTAAATAGCTGGTTTTAAAGTTCATTAGTCTGTATTACACACTATGCAGTACAGAAAAGCATCAGAGAACTACTCCAGTCAAAGTGCCCCTCCTGGCACACACCAGACACACAGGTCAAGGTGTTTTAGACAAAGGATTAGATAATCTTTCCCACAGAACCCAGGATTGTAACACCAGCAAGTGGTCAAGCACAGCCCAGTCTGAATTGAACTCTACACTTCTGCTTTGTTTGAAATGCATTGTTTTGTATCACCCAGTACTAACACATCATTCTGGAGAGAGAATAAGGATGACCATGAATCCACTGTGCAAGAAGATAGCTGTAGTGCACCGTCTGCTCTCAGAGAAAGGCAAAACGGAAATTTAAGCTTGTCTACTCAGAAAATGAAGAGACAGACAAAAAACTAGTAACGAAAGGGACTCCTATCCCACAACACCAGTGATTATCATCTGTTTAATTGAGTCACTGATATCATGAAGAAACCATTCCTAGCCTCCTTATCGTAAGTATCTCGTAGCATGCTGCTTGCTCTGCCACAAAAAATTCAATAATCACAACTTGTGTATCAGCAAAGATGAGTGACCAACACAGTAACACACAATTGTCCCATCTTTACACTTAGCTTGCACTGTCAGTTTTCTATAAACTACTGTTCCAAAAACAAGGGTATCAAACCTTCTCACAGACACCTATCTTCAGGCACTTAAGACTAAAAATTGACTCATATTCAAGCAAGATACATCCTGGTTTTTAAAAAAAAATACATAAAATACACGTACATGTGATTTTCTATTTCTCTTAAGAGACATCTACCTGTTTCTTAAAATGTTTGTTATATTTGTGGTTAATTTGTGCTAAAATTTCTTTGCCATTACTACTGCAACATATAGCTGAGTTCGTGTTGATTAGACACAACACGTTGAAACATTCATGAGGCTCACTAACAGCTCGACCAGTGGTTACCTGGTTGACATATGGTCAGTGTTGCACCGGCTCAGACACAGGTGAAGACAGTCTCGGAAACTGTACCTCAGGTCTCTCTTACAAGTCTTGGAAATTCCATCACACAGAAGCTGTCTTCTAACACCCCATCACAAAGAAGAATGAGTACCTGTTCTGCATGTACACTCTTGGATTGAGGTTGCCATTGCAAACTTCCTGAAGTCACAGAATGGTTCGGGTTGGAAGGGACCTTAAAGACCATCTAGTTCCAACCCCCTGCCCTGGGCAGGGACACCTCCCACTAGACCAGGCTGTTCAAAGTCCCGTGCAGTCTGGCCTTGAACACCTCCAGGGATGGGGTACCCACAACTTCCCTAGGCAACCTGTTCCACTGCCTCACCACCCTTAACGTAAAGAATTTCTTCCTGAGAAGAAATCTCTCCTCTTTCAGTTTGAGGTCGTTACCCGGTGTCCTATCATAATACTCCCTGATAAAGAGTCCCTCTTCCAGTAGCCCCCTTCAGGTACTGGGAGGCTGCNTCTCAAGCCTGTCCAGGTCCCTCTGGATGGCATCCCTTCCCTCCAGCATGTAAACCGTGCCACACAGCTTGGTGTCGCCAGCAAACTGGCCGAGGGTGCACTCAATCCCACTGTCTAAATCACTGACAAAGATGTTAAACAGCACTGGTCCCAGTACTGACCCCTGAGGAACGCCACTCGCGACCAGTTTCCACGTGGACATTGAACCATTGACTGCAATCCTTTGGGTGGGGCCATCTAGTTCCTTGTCCATCAAGCGTTCCACCCATCAAATCCATGCTTTTCCAATTTAGAGACCAGGATGTCATGCAGGACAGTGTCAAATGCTCTGCGTATGTCCAGGTGGATGACGTGGGTTGCTCTGCCCTTATCTACCAATGCTGTGGCAACATCATAGAAGGCCACCAAATTTCTCAGGCACGATTTGCCTTTGGTGATGCCATGTTGGTTATCACCAGTCACCTCCTTATTTTCCATGTGCCTTAGCAGAGTTTCCAGGAGGATCTTGCCAGGCACAGAGGTGAAACTGACCGGTCTGTAGTTCCCTGGGTCATCCTTTTTTGCCTTCTTTAAAACTGGGGTTATGTTTCCCCTTTTCCAATCAGCGGGAACATCACCAGACTGGTCATAAAAGTCATAAAGAATAAACACTTCAACTGCTCCAATTCTCATATATGCAAACGGTCTTCTCCCTAGCCCAAGCAAAACTGGAAAACTTTCCATTTCTAGTTCCCACTTACCAGCATTCCACTGGTTTTTGCCCTCTTGTACCATTGCTTCCTCTTTCCATGGCTAATTACAAATTATATGTATTTTGTATTCGGAAAAAAAGACCCCACATGCATAAATATTTAATTTTTCTGTTTACAAATTGAAAAAATGAGCAAGCTCAGCTAGCTGATGGAAAGCAATTAATCTATTCAACTCACTGAAACAACATTGATTTACTCCCTGAGAACCAAACCCTAGATATAATATTCACGTGCAAACTAAAATTCATAAAGCTGAACTTTGGGGGTTTACATAATGAGGAACTGGAGGCAGTGGGGGCAGACCATGTTCCTGTTCCTCACACTGGTCTCTCCCCACAAGGCTCTAAATGATCCAAGTGCTGCAATCTGTACAGTGCCAATGGATGCCTGTGTCCAGAGAGAGGAAAGGGGAGGGAGGAGGCTGTGGGGTTGAGACGACCAAACACTTGGGCTGGAAGGAGAGAGATCATCTTATTTCTCTCAACTTTTGAACTTGTCAACTAAAGACAGAGCAGAGTATAGTCTCCTAGCAAGATGAAACTGGCAGCGTAGGGCTCATAGAAGACAAACATGTCTACATGCAGGGGGCTAAAATCCTACCAAACCTAAAGATTTAATACCGATTTTTAAGATTTGGTCTGGTTTTAGACCAGTATCACAAAAGATGTGAATATTATTCAATAAAATAATCCCTACTTCCACTATAAGACAACTGACAGCTGTCTCTCTCTATATATACACACATCAAGCATCATAAATTGGACACTCAAGCAGGTTCCAAAGCAAGGTTTAAGACTTCCAGCTCAGCTCTTCTATGATATTCCCTCACTGTATACTTGAATCTACACTAAGAGTTCAGCAAAGGAAGTGGGTCTACAGTAGGAAAAAGGTCAGTGAAATAGCAAAGGAAGAGACTTGAACCCAGACCACTGGTTAGTGTATTTCATGATGTAGAACCTTAGTCCTATGAAAAGCCAATGCTGCTCATTCCAGAACTATTTATTTTATGAGAAGATCAGGCACACAGGATGTGCCTGTGTGATCCCTTAGGGTGCTTAGATCTGTCCCAGCATCTCAAAGTATGCTGTCAGGATAAATTCTGTTCTTTGAGCAAACTTAGTGGAATTACTTGACACCAGTATAAACAGGACGAAGATTTAAATGGGACTTTGAGAGAATTTAAATGGTCAATTAAACTTTACATAAACATAATTGGGGGTGTTCAAGACCCTTTCTACTTAAAATAGATAAGGATTTCTTACTAAA
>VXBO01002217.1:93206-127419 GCA_013400135.1 Rhinoptilus africanus | reverse complement strand
TTTTTTTTTTTTTTTTTGCCCGGGGTCTTTATTTCTTGTCAAATAAAAGGATTATTCCTGAAAATGACTCTCACTAGACTAGGCAAGATTTTTATCCATTTCTGAATCTGAAAGGTTTGCATCATCAAATAAGAAACTAGAGATTATGGCCATGAAAATATGTGAATAAAAGCAAAGGGACAGATGCCGAAGCCATAAAAATTACAAAGGCATAATCTGTGTTTGCTGTTCCGTATAAACACACAGTTTAAAACAAAAAACAACAAAAAAAACCCAAACAGACAACAACATAGAGTACAATCTCGAAATTTATTTTCAGCTTCTAGCCGATTTAGTGCACGGGGTTTTTTTGTTTTGCTCTGTACAAAGGCCAGTGATTGAGCTTATTTATGGGCATATTTTAATTCTCTAAAAATACAGATTGCTTCCTCTTGTCTCATACTGAATTTAGAAAATTGTAAACAAACCGAATGGTGAATTTCACTTGGAAGTTCAATTTAGATTAAGTTGATTTAGGTTTAAAGGCTCTGCTTAGCTGTAGCACATTTTGACCTACTTTGTGTACCATACAGTGGGTAAAACAACACTTGATAAGACAGAAAGGATGTCTAGTATGCCCCCTGAGAGCTAATATAGCTAATAAAGGTACGTAACCATATAAAACCCATTTGAGTGCCATACACATACAAAATCCTATTCTAAAGTCACACAAAGTGAGCATGTTACAGCTGTACCTTGTATGTTACAGTCTCTCATAAATTCCAGCACAATTTTGACACAAAAATTCAAGGTTTAAACAAAGTTGAAAGAGACAAACACAATTATTTTAAAAATCCTAGCAAAGACTTTGTCTCGACCATCACTATTTTTGAAGTTTTGATGTCTCAGAGGAACCTCAGAACACGGTGTTCTCAATGGAAATACAAATGATTGTGACCTTTGCCAAGGAGATCCCTGGCTAACGATACAGTTTCTTAGCATCTTGCAGTCAGGCATATACTTGAAGAGTCTCCAAGGTAAATTAGTGTATGTCAGATATTAGACTAGCCCCTAGATGTAGTCCTGGATTGCCACAATGTAAAGACATCTGCAAAGTACCTCTTTCCATCAGTGCCATCTCTCCACAGAGCAATTCTAATCAAAGAACAAATTGTAGTTGAATGTTTTCTTTCAGAGTGGAAAGGAGAAAAAAGAACTCAAATATTTCAGGCAGTTTTGACAACAACAAGAGAAAAAAAAAAAGACTGCAGATACTTGTAGGATCTGACACAAGAAAAAAAGGCTAATGCTGACTTCGCTGCTGCCCATATTCTTGAACAGCAGATCTCAGCTGGAAATGCACTGCAGGCAGGTACTGAGGTTCACACAACATACACATGCCCACACATCAACACTCACCCTAGTTAAGGAGTAGCTTATTATAATGAGGCATTAAAAATGTTCCTCGTTGATGGCAGCAAGGCATGGTGCCGAGCTGCTGGGAAGGTACAGCTTCAGAACTGTGGAGCCAGCAAACGTAATAGGGACTTCAAAAAAGGGTTGTTGTGATTTTCCTTTTTATTTTTTTTTTTTTTAATCAAAGGCTGTTAAACTACTTAGAAAACATAGGGAATCAAGCTATATGAAAACAGACGTCTTCAGTAGGCTGGATTTTTGTCAAATAGTCTACACTGTAAACCCATGTGAAATATCCTTTCTCTCCATCCTTCCATTCTAGTTCTGTTTTCAGATACAGTATTTCACTGTTATAACTTCATCAGAAACACTGCTTAAATTGCATTCAAACATGAAGGTTTGGGGTTGGAGTATGTGTATAGAAAACGGATTTGATCCTGCCTCTGATGCACAGGTGCCCACTGTAAAACCAGATGCCATGTTTGCTTAGTGCATTAGCTGATACACTCTACAGAAGGACTTTTTCTGTCTTCCTAGAAACTCAGCACATTATCTGACAAATGCAGCTATTTCAGTTTATTTTTCACCTCTGCCTAAGCATCCTGCTTGCATACAGATTTACCTTTTGGCAAGCAGAATCTGTGTCTATCCAGTCTGTGCCTGTTGCATCATCAAGCACCACCTTCTCTGCTGTTCAAATGAGCCAGCAATGCGGCAGTGGCCTGGGGGCAAAGGCTGACTCAGAACCACTGAAGCCAAACATCAATGCTTCCCCTAAACAGGCAGACACTTCAATATCATTGACTTCCATGAGATCTGGTATTTCTTTCAATCCAGCCCCAAACAGTGCTAAATAATGAACAAACCAGGAGTTGGGGTAAGGGAGGGAGGTCAAGGGATTGTGAAAGCATGAGCAAGATTGGCTATTCTAGGCATAAAAGAAGGATAAGACTGATGTGGATGACTAAGAATGTCAGAAGAGCTCTTGAGGAAAAATAGAGGGTATGTGACATATATAAGAACATGAAATCTGAAGAGGATTAAGAGAATTATGAACTGAAACTGAAAGGCTGTAAAAAACCCCCAAACCCAACAACAGCACTGTTTAAGGCTGCCAGAATTGACAAAGTGAGAAGATTGCTCAGAAAGGGAAGAAAAGCAATAAAGGATCTCAAAATATTTAAGTGATGTGAAGATCAACAAGGAATTAGCTACTGAGCTGTTAACAGAACCTGTGCCTGAGAGGACTTAACAAAACGACAAGATAAACCTAGAAATGTAAATGCACACTTCCATTCAATACCCATGCAGTAAAGAAAGTGAAATGCTAGAAAAGAGAATGCAACTTCCAGAGGATGATACTGTAAAAATAAGATTTTAAGAGCAATAAAATAAGAACTAACCTTTGTACCACCTAGAATAAACAATAATACAGAGAAGCTGTCAGGATAGATTATTTGTGACATACTTGAAAGAAAATTTCAAACAACAGTGACCCTTTAACAGTGATTTTGCAGAAAGAGCTAAAGATGAACACAAAAATAAGTGAATGTTACTCCAGCCTTCAGAAACCAAACCTGAAAGAGCGAGGAAAGCAAAAATGACTCATTATAACCTGAGTGGCCGGAGTGATCCCACCAACATTAAAGCATGAGATCAGTAACCATGTTTAGCATTAGGAAGAAATAAAAAGCATTTGATAGCAATCCACAGTGGGACAACCTTTGCAAGTATGGTATGTTTGTAACTTTATTTCCATTACTTTGAAGTGAAGTCAATCTGAGACAATGGTCTGCAACCTCCCCCCTGTTTCTGTCCTTGTTTTTTCACAGAAACTAGTATCTTGCTACTTAAGCAGAAGCACTGGGGAGCGGCAGCACCCATATTCACAATGTCAGGGAAACATACATAGATACTATTAAAGCGGGTATTTCAGGTTCAGTTATGAGCCCTATTTCACCACTGTAAAATAAACCCAAAGCTGGAAGACTTTCACATTTACCTTATATTCTATCAGCTCGTTGTATAAAAGGTCAGCAGGCCCATCCTGTGTCAAATCACTGGCCCTAGATTCAGCAGCATGATGGAAGGAGCTCACTGACACTCTTAGATTCAAAAGATATTTTCAGACAGAATTAAAGAATGTAATATTTTGCTGTACCTTAAAGTTTAATTAAACCTTTTGGATCAAGTAATTTAGTCAACCACAGAAAAAAAGAGAAGCTAGTGCCTTCTTAGCTTCTCTACACCAGAGCATGCAGTAACACTGTTTACTTTCTTTGATTAATTTATAAATTTTCTGCCATGAAGAGGTTCTTGAACTGATGTCTGAAGCCTCTGAACTGCCAAAATAGCCTGGAAAATACAAACTATCCAACTATTCTCTTCATCAGATTCAGAACAATTCTGCCCAGATTTTGCACGCTAAACCTCACCATGATGTAGTTTGCATTTCTTTTTCTCTGTAGATACCCATCTTTCTAAATGCACATTCAAACAACCTTGTGGTTTTTTCACCTTTATGTCATTGCATGCCACTTAATTTAAATGTCTGTGGATATGCTTCTTACCCACTTACTGACCTTTCCCTAATAGCCTACACCATCCCGTGTTTCAGGCTGTACTGAAACTACTATGGATGCTCTATTTGATGACATTATATTAAAGAGATTCAGGCCAAAACTCTTTGGCCACCACCATCATTGCTGATGTCAGCAGAGCTTTCAGAACAAGGCTAGTTAGCTAATTGCTTTACAGAGCAATCACTGGCAACACAGAACTCGGAGCCAAATGTTTTGCTGGAGCAAACAGGCAAAACGCCATTGAAGACATCTACTCAATCAGGCCAAAATTCACCCTTGAAATGACGGCCGGGCACAAAGGTTTATCTACATGCTTATGAAACCAAAGAATGAGGTTACCATAGGCTTGCATCCCATGTAAGCACAACACTAATTATCTGTATTAGACCAAATTTTAATTACAATCAATCTGATGATTTGTGGACACCCTAAAACAGTAGCTTTCACTGCTTTATCCTGATTTTATCAGCACCAGGAAAGGTTATGCATTTATGATAAAATCATGGAGTTACTGAAACCAGAAGGAGCTCTGCTGTTAATTTCAGTAGCGTTAGGACTGAATGTTTTGCTGCAAAAACTATTCTGGCAGTATCATGAAGATTAAATGGAAGAAAACTCACTGATTTTAGATAGCAAGCCAGTGACAATGCAGTGTACAAGTAGGCAGAATTCAGATCCGTATTTTTAATAGTCTTATTTATATCAAAGTACTTGTTACATCAGATTTGTCACAATAGATTCTACACATTATAAAATATACCTTGATCCCATGTTTCCAGTGGAATCACTACTAAAACTAGTTGTAAATAAAATAAACCACAGCAAAATTTATTATCTAAATCGATAAAACCAGCACATTTTAATATTAAGTGATATGATTTATGGAAAAGGAGAAGGAAAAAGTTAAATACCCCCATAATATAGTAAAATTGTGAAAAATTATGTAATACTGTTGAAGTAACTTACAATAATTTAAAGCCATTAAAATAGGGCACTGAAATAAAATGGACATATATAGAATCAAATTTGTAAAGATAAACCAACAAATCTTCAGGAAAGTACATTGTATTGAATAGCGTAATACTTTTGAATGGAAAAACAGACTTCAAATCACAGTATTTTGGCAATGAAGTTGCCGCCAGGAGAAACATTAGGGCTTCGTTTTAATCATCATCTACTATTTAGTATGGGACATAAAGTATTAAAATAGTAAATCTCTGGAAGTCTACAGAGAAATCTAAAAGATTATCACATTAATTTTAAAAAGTTTCCTAAACAACTTTTTTTTCCTTTTTCTTTCTCAGAGCTTTAGTAATTCAGACTTTACTCAATCACTATCTATGCTGATATAGTCACTTTAAGTAGTACTAAAATTAAAATTTGATTTTGTTTGTGTGTCTGCAACAAAGAAAGAATGAACGTCGCCATCCCAGAAAAGCGCTCAAGTGTCTTTTACTTCTTCGATATTTAAAAATGTAGTGAAGTACTTTGGTAATCTGGAATGGTCTCCTGAAGGACATATACACTGAATTCATAATCAGCCCATAATGGGTTTGAGTTCTGAAGATTTGCTCTTGAGAATTACTTAATAACTAGCAAGATGGCCCTTTTCTGTTTTAACTTGTCATCATTTGACATCTAAATCAAGTATTATAAACCTTTTAAGTAGTAATACAACCTATCGTCCCAGCTTGCACTTCTTACACAAATTCCAGCACTGCAAAGTCATCCTGTGCTCACTGACCACTGAATTAAACACTTCAAGAGAATAAGTATCCAGATTCTTACTCCAGCAAAGTTAATTCTTAAAAAAATATGTATCATATTTTAAGTTGTCCTCCACTGCTACAGGGGTTTTTTTTAGACGTAAAGCTTAATTATTTAGAAAACTGTTTTTTATCTCAACTACATATGCTGATGGTTTCATGATGTGAACAACACAATGTCAGTTATTATTTTTAAAATTTCCAAGGACAATTTCCTAACTTGGAAGGAGAATTCAGCACTAAAATTCAGCTTGACAGAAAAAAAAAAAAAACACTAAATTGTGCCAAATTTGAACAGAGTAAATGGAAGGACCAAGGTAATTATAGGTCTGTCAGCCTGACAGCAATCTTGGGCAAAATAATAGAAAAGCCAGCACTGGAATTTTTAAGTAACAAAAAATTAAAAGAAGGTAATATAACCCATGCAAGTCAGCATAGGACAATGGAAAATAAATCTTTCGGACCACCTTGCCACTTTTTTCCTTTTGAGACTAAGAGATGTTCTGATAAAATAACTTCATTAATGTATTATATTTAGACTTCTGTATGGTGTTTGACCTGTCCTTTTGATTACTTAAACAGGATGATAACATCAGCATGGCATGCAATGTATTAAGAATTGACTGATGTACCTTGTGAAGAAGGTTTGTACTGTGGGCCTGCAAAGGACTTTACATCACTGAAAATCTTCAAATTAAAGTTGGGTATTTTTCTAAAATCTCAGTTCTCTTTCAGTCGTCGCTGTTGGATGTGATACAATGATTCATTCACAAAATGACATAGATCGAAATAGACAGTCACAATGGTTTCTTATGGTTTTAAAATCTACAGCTCTATAGTTTATATACTGTCATGTAGAATCACTGTTAGGTGAAGATCATTCTTTCAACATCTTTCCAAGGCACAAATTAATGGTTCGTGTATCTCCACTTATTCAAAAGCTATTACTGAAAACAGGAAAGACTATTAGTGGGGAGGTGGGTTTGTGTCATTTTTATAAAAGACACTGCAACGTCTTCTTTAAACTAAACGTGAATTCCTTTGATTTGTGTTTTGAGTTTCAAAAAATAAACAAACTCAGCAATGTCATGAATCCAAGCAGGAAAATGACAATTATTTTTTTATAGATCAGTATAGGAAATGCAGTAAGTCTGATAGATGTGTCAGGTGTCTTCCTTTGCATTATATTAATGCATCAGTATCTCAAGAGAAATCTTATGTTCCATTACAAGCAGACACATTTATCTTACAGAAAGTATGAATCCTGGGTTTTATAAGATTTTACAGAAAGTATTCAAAAATTTCTGGGGAAACAAGGAATTCAGCTCTTGACCAGAGCTCCTCCTAGAAAGTTGCAATAAAATTTTTCACCTTTACATTTAATCATTTCATTTCAGCTAAGCCATCAAATATTTGTTGCAGTCTGTGAAACTTTGGTGTAACAACAGTTACACATTAAGAAAGCCAATCATATAAGGCAGCATAATAAACTATTTAATGTAGTTTAAATATGTATATAGTGTGAGGAACGAGAGCAAGCGCAGGTCTCAGACAGACATCATTTTATTCAGCTAAGCGTGTAGGGAGTAGAACAGCTACAAAGCATCAGAAGCGAGAAGCAAAATAATTAGCAGTGTCAGCATAAATAAACCCGACTGCAAAGGACAAAATATGTGTATCTGTGCTCCCTGTTAGGTTAAAGTAACTTTACATTTGTGAAAAGATAATAGAGCTTTGCTGTGAGTCGGTGTTTCTCTCGTGTTAAATTACCATTGTTGGAGAGTTTTCCGTCTAGAAGGCGCAGACCTTCTTCAGCTGGGTCTGGTAGAGCTTCAGCTTCAGCTTCCCTTCCCGGTAGGCTGGCAGCCTGCTACAAAATCCTGTTTGACATTGGTAGGTGTGCACGTTTTGTACTTTAGTCATGCATGATTTATTTATAGAGCATCTATGTTGCATTGTACTTTATTTACTCTTTGTCTCCTTTTTTTAAAAAAGGATTTCTTAAAAGTTATTGTAAATTTACTGTGATGATTGCCTAGTTCATTTGGGGCAGGTGCCTCAGAAGTTATTTGCTCCAGCTCTGGGTATGAATGGGATTTTTGCAGGTGCCTGCAGCTAAAGGTACGGCTAATGTCTTTGCTGGAGACTGCCTCCATCAGCGATTCAGCGACAGCAGGATTTACAATTTAAAAAATGCATTGAAAAAGAGGGAAGGATATCACATGATGGTGGGCTGGGAGGTTGTACCATCATGTGCTTAAATTGGCCACTTCACTCACAGTGCTGAAGGTACAAACTACTGCATCTGGGCACATTCATGCTGAGCTAAGTGTAGCCAAATCTCAACAGAGAAACGTCTCCCAGCTAAAGGCACATAGACGAATGAACTTTTGTTAGGAATGAAATGGTTTCAGAAACGTTAATTTTCTATTCCTCCATTTTCCCTGCCCCTCAACTCCTCTCTCGTCATTGTGGCCCTTTGTTAAGTCACTCCTCAAATTGCATTCACAACAGCAGGTACAATTTGCATTCCAGTGTGTGTGTGATTTTGATGCTTATTTATTGCAAGAAAATGATTTCTTCTGTTTGGTTCTCTGAACATTGCTTCACGCCCATAAAGAGAAGGATTTATTTAAGTAACTAAATGTTCTTCCTTAGTACAGTCCCTACCAGTTTCATCTCGACTAGGAGTTCCTGCAGAAACTAACAGTTAGCTCTGACACCAGTGCAGCCAGTTGCAGCATTGGCCATTTTCATTTATCCTCGTTCTGAACTGGGTTAAGAACTAAGCTTAAAATCCCAGTGGACATTTGTCTTCGGGCTCACCCTGCACATTAGTCTCAAATGGAAATGCAACGAGCAAAGCTGTGCAGCAGTCAGAATAATGAAACTTTTTCTAACTGCCTTAGAGGAATATCTCAAAATGCTCCCTGAGATGTTTTTTGAGCTCAGTTGGTGAAATTATTGCCTGACCTGAATAAAGATTTTTTTCATAATCAAGAAAATGCTAGACTCTTAAAAAATTGTATCTTGCAGGAGGCCAACTAACTCTTAATTCAGTAGCAGAGTGCCCACAACCCATCACTATAAACAATGGCACTGAAAGGTCCACTGAGTGTAAGAAATAAATGTGTGAAATAATCTTTTTTGTCAGTTGGCTCTTACAGAATGTATTTGTATGTCCACCCATTAACACACGGGAGTAAAGCAAATTTCCACAGAGAAATGAAACAGATATTTGTCAACGGACATTTGTAAATTGGCTAGATGTATAACTTGAATGGCATTGTCAAAACACATTTTCACTCTTACAGCCCAGGAACATAAGAGTGACTTGAAAGCTGACCCGTCGTGTTCTGTGAGGTTTTCAGCCAGTATACTACAAAATGGGTATGAATGCTATAACCAGAGTTAAAGGTTTTACATTTTCTCAAACATAAAGCATTGAGCCTTTTATATTAAAGAACGGCATCATTAGGGAAACTATGTGGGTCTATTCCTTTAAAATTGAGCCAAAAATTACACACCATTTTTGTGAACACAACACAGCATCCCAAACCCTTTTGCATGCTGCATACAGTGCACTGTACAACAGTGGATCTGACAGTAGTAAGAGCAGCCAAAGTCAACAAATAACTTATTAAATGACCTTCTAAACACAAACCCCAGAGGGATTATACTTCAGAAGACAAATAGTTGTGTGAAGGTTTACCTCTATAAGGTTACTAAATTACCTTCATCTGACTACGTCTTCTGGGAAGAGCATGTGTTTGTAGATACATTAGCTGTCACAATGCTGCAACGCTTTGCACAGAAAAAGTGTAAGCAAGATTTGGTTTAAAACCGAAGCAAATAAAGTTTCTATAAGACTGATTCACATAAACCAGAAAAAGATCCTGAAAACAAAATTTGCCATACAAGTGTATTTAACTTTAGAACATTTGTGGTAACATTCATGTATTTCATTTCAAGCTATATAGAACAAATACATAGCTTGTTTTTCACATATAAAATATATGTTTGTTGAAATTAAATGTTCTGTATGATAGGAATCTTTTTGCTGTCTTTCTGCACTGAAATCTGTGCTGAAAAAGGCAGAATGGCACTTCTTTGGAACAAACGCTTTTAAACAGGATACCAGGTCTTCACTGGAGAGACAGAAGAGTCTCAAACTCTACAGGGAGAGGAAAATAAGTATCTCGGTGGTGGTTATGTCATAGTTTCCACCTATGCTACCAGAGTAATCTGGAAAGTCAGTGCCACGAGTTTGCCCCATCCTTCACAGGCACATCTCCCTTGCTTCTCTCCTTTGCTCCTAGTCCCCACATGTGGTATTAGCGGAGAGGCAGATGTAGGCTCCAGATATCACAGAACAATCTCATACTGGTGTGGAAATGGAGTGGGCTGACCTACAAGATCTTTCCCTCACTAAACTTTGTAATTCTGTGCTCTCTGTAGCAATAATGAGAGAGCTAATTCATGAATGGCTGGGTCACAAGAGATTTAATGTACCACAGCAACGGAGCGCGATATGCAGATTGGAGAGGGAGGAAGAATGTGGAGCTCAGCATATCACTTCTTTCTCATATAAGCTGATGCTCATCTTAGAGAGGAGAACCATACTAATGATGCAGCTGATGTCTAGTTAGAAAACATCTGAACTGTGACCAATTTTTCTTGACAAGAATTTTTATTCTGTATAAAAATGAGATGCTTAGTCATTTGGAAAATAAAGACTAAATCAGTGATGTAATTTCATTCAATGATGGAATTTCAAAGAGGGGGTTTTTTTCCTTTATTATAAAGAAAATCTTTTAACAAGTCTATTGAACCAGCCCATTAATAAGCCTTTTTCTCATCAGCATCAAAAAAGAAGTGAGAACACAGTGCCTAGAGGATAAACAAGGATATAAAACCTTTTCTTGCTTTTTTAAAATTCAAAGTTTCCATGTCTCTGCATAAAGCTGTATGTGTATGTTCATGCACAAATAAGAGTGACAAGCAACAAATATCCTTGACAATTTTTAGCCTCTTGCTGTACACGAATGAAGGGCAAATATAGAAGAAAATGTAATGTGTCAGACATCTACACACTTTTTTCTCGCCGCAAGGTAGATGCTAGTTCTCCATAGGGAAATCTGCAGGAAAGTAATTCTCGGAATAGAATGCAGACTTGATGATGACCTAATGCATACGTTTCAGTGGGGAAAAGGGAAACAACCTCAACTTGTTCGGACAAGTTTTAGCAGCACTTCATCAAAGCTGGTGAGTGAGCCCCAAGACGGGGAGGCAGCTGAAGGGACTGTTGTCTCCCACGGGTCTCTGCCATAGTCCACCTGAAAATGAAATTCTAATTTTTTCTTAGCAATCAGTGAAAAGGAGGCTGCCAGAAAAAGGTCACTGGGCAGAGGTGGTTGAGAGCACACCCACATACCTGTCTGTCTCTGCTGGGCATTTCTTTCCATGGCTGTCTGGCTAAGCCCCATATACAGTGTCATTATGAACCAACATGGGCTTACATGTCGCCATATATACCAAAATGTCCTAGTGTCAAATATTGTCTCTGTATTCAGGGATGAAAAATTGTCTGGCTTCTTGGGCAGAATATATATAATTGGTTTTCTAAAGCTTTCGTCTTGACACATTGGACTTCACACAAGCTATTGGGAATAGTGGTACAAAGGACAAAAAGTCTAGAATTTAGTACACTTATGCTGGTGTTTGGGGAAGTTTTCTCAAAGTTTACTAGACACTCACCAATCAGTATTTGTTATACTTCAGCTTATACCTGTGCCTCAAAGAACAATCATTATGAAATCAGAATAATGCTTAACACTCAGGTCTTACTAATCATTGCATAACTTTGGTTGTACACTCAAGAAAACACTTTTATCTGTCTCCTGTACCTATACTCCCAACCCAGGAGCTGCTGAGATCATCCCGTATCTGTTCTGAAGGTGCTGTACAACTGCATTTTCTGCCAAGGTTTCTTTATGAACTCTTTATGTCACACTGCAAAACAAGAGTCCAGAAAAGTATTCACAAAAAACACACCCGGGTTTTAATACCATTGTCACCCAGCACAGCAGGCTGCTAACCAGCCAAACTTTGGACTTACATGTCATCTTCTAAATATTCCAAAATACTTTACAAACATGAATGGATTAAGCTTCTAATCCTCCTTTTTAATATAAATCAAAAATCCGCATTTCACGTGGAGGCAAGATGAGGCAATGAGAGATGAAACAAGTTTTGTTGCAATTACAGGTCTGGGGTAAGAATAAAACCCCAAAAGTTCTGACTTTCCTTCATCTGCCATGATCTGCTCTGGAGTAAAACGATGGTAAAGTAAAATAAACCAAGCAAGTTACTTGGATCTTTTTCCATACGTTTTCTTGTGCTCATATGCTTTATGACCATCAGAATGTTGTCAATGAAGATCCCAGAAATACACAAAACTGTTTTAGTTGAAGAGTGGGACATAATCCAGAGAGAGCTCTTATCACCTGTTTTGCAATTCTGATTCTCAGAAGCTTCTTCTGATGATCTTTACTTTCTTTAATAAAATCTGACTCAGAGGAGCATGATATCACCCCCACTGCTGCTCTTCTCACTCTTATTAGCATTGTCCCTCGAAAGACTGTTAATGAATAACTGGTGGTAGTTGTCAGCTCAAGAACCCAAGCGTTACACCCAGATTTATAGACGGCATGTCTGCATGCCGTCTTTAGCTAGTGAAATCTCAAAAGACAAGGGGAGTAAAGGAGAGAGTGATCTGAGGAATTTGTGCTGTCTCTTACGGAAAGCAGCTTGCAGCAGGTTGCCCGGGGCAGCCACATCTGTGCAACACAGTTCCAGGAACTCTCCAAATCATACCCACAGAACTTGAGAAGCGGGTGCAAGGCCTGCGATATAGTCCTGTCATGTGTGAAAAGCAGAAAAGAAAATGAGAGCAACGGCAAGTATGAGGCACCGTAATCTCTTCTCCATGAATGAACATCATTTCCATGCAGTAAAGCAAAGGAAAAGCGGTATGATTTCAGGCAAAGCAGGTGAATTATTTAGGCAAAAGCATTTTGATTTGATGATCATAATAAAGAATGAGAAAAATACAGATCTCATAGTGTCTGGGAAGCACAGGAGATCAAATCAAAGTTTGTACCCTAACTTTACTGACAGCAATGGGCTAATCTGTTGCTGGTATAACACACCTGAAGGGTCTTCCTTCAATGATCCTGCCAAAGGTATTAATCTCCCTCTAGGCAAGTCTAAGCACTCCCTACTCAGACTCAAAATACAAAGGACAATGATTTCACTCCTAATCTTTTCTTTAATAGATTAGATTCATAGAACGATATCGGCTGGAAAGGATCTCTGAAGGTCACCTGCTCCAATCCCCTGCTCAGAGCAGGACCAACTGAGAGCAGGCTGCTCATGGCCTTGCTCACTCAAGTTTTCTTCATGTCCAAAATGAGGATTTCATTTCCCAATGGGGAAACAGGGCTGAGCTTCATGGGGCCCATGTCAGTAAATGTCTGCAGGCTATTAACTTCCCTCTCCACATAACATCTTGTTTTATCTTTTTTAATATATGCATACTATATTTATTTTGTTCAAATTAATACAGTGCTAATCTCAGTCACCGTGGGAAGATAAATGATGGAGCTAAAGGGATTATAGTTCCCCTCTTCTTTAGCATTACCTGGTCACATGGTACAGCGAGAGCCACACATCCGCCCGCATACTAATTGCATCCAACTGGAATCAGGCAGATACTGTCCAGAGGCAATTCTTAGAGCCAAATCCTTGTCTAGTATAAAATGGCAGGGCACATTCAAAATGAAAGGGCTTCAGCCATTTTAGAAAAGCTAGAGATCAAATCCAAAAGGCCTCTCAAAAATTTGTTTCTCCTTTCACTGAAATCAGTGGGAAACTCCAAAGGATCATTACTTCCATCGCTGCGATGTCAGGTACATGCAGACAGAGAGCGGACACTTCAGTACGGATTCATGTCTAGTCCATGCATTATTTGTGCTGTGGTAATGTCAGAAATGTTTTGGACAGCATCCACACACACAGAAATGCAGGCATCCTGCTTCAAATGACTTACAATCTAAAATATTAATGCCTACATCATCAACTAATACTTCTTTAATATGAGCTAAATTTTCTCACTCTGAAAGCTTCACTCTTTTCCACTTTAAAATACAAAACACACTGTTCCGGAGCTTACCTCAGTCAGAGGTATATAAAATAAAGTGTCATTAGAGTGAGTGGTCACAGAGGGCAAAGTTGATGGCAGTTCTGTAATGGCAATGCAGTATCGAACATCTTGATAACAGCGTTTTTCCTCCTTAAACCTTAAACTTTTCCACACCTTTAAAATGAAGAACGTAGCCCCCAGAGAGGAGTCCTTCCACCCCACTGAACAACTCACTTAACTGCACAATTTCTAAGCCATAAACCACTTGAGTAATCCCACTGCTCAAGACAGGGTAAAAGGAGAAAATAGCATTAAAGATTTAAAGTAAAGAACGCAGCAAACTCAAATGATAGCTGCACCATTCACGTCATTACAGCTACGGGTTTGTCAGCACTTTCATTATAATGCTCATTTCTCTGCTGTCACTCCAGGCTAAAATTTGGCAGAGCATAAAACTTAAAGCACAGACAGACACAATAAGAACACAGTGAAAAGGAAAGCAAAGGCTTCAAGGACAGCATCCTGAGATACCTTCACATGTCAGGAACAAACAGTATCTTCCAAGGCATGATGCAAGAAGTGGAGCTAGGAGAACTATCCCTTCTCTCAATAACATGGTGTGAAAGAGAAGGAATTGCACTGAAAGCTCAGTGAGACATACTGTTATGAAACCACTATGAATGGCTTAAAAGATCCAAAAGGCTAGGTATTAATATGGTAATTTAAGTTAAATTTATGCTGCAGTACAATGGAAATAAATAATGTAGAAAGAAGAGGCAGACCACACACAAATATTACATCTGAACAGTTGATACCAGACTTCACTTTAGGAATGTATGAAAGTACGTCTGCTTCGACTGGTGTGGGGAGTGGAAAGTGCCACTAAGATATGAGATTTCTCTCAAGCATCATAGAGGACCTTTCCTCCTTCCTCCTTTCAGAGTTGAGAATGTTGCTCCAACAAATGTCCAAATAGAAGAAGGAGGCAGGACTGAGCATAGCATCAAAATATCTCTTATACTCCAACATTACATTGTAGAGTAGCATGAATTAGTACTGTCATTGAAAGAAATTATCTTGCTTGCCCCTCTGCTTCATCCCCTCGGCTCCTTCGGCAGCCTAAGTATCAGTACCCAGGAGGATGCAGAATGATCCAGTGTAAAGAACTGAGTTAGATTAAAACTAAACTATGATGGTGGGTCAGTTTTAACTTGGACAAAGCCCTGAACAACCCAGTCTGAAATTAATACCGATGCCTGCCTTGAGCAGGAGGCTGGACTGGGTGACCGCCTGAGGTCCCTTCCAACCTGTGAGAATCTCTTCCTACGGATCAGCTTGGGGACAAGGTCAGAGAGGTTTAGGAGCACTTCTTGCAGCAACAGAGCTAGCTAATACTAGGTTAAAGTGTGTGTAGAACCACAGTATTCGTTGTTATTTTTTATATTTTTAAAAAGTTTTTAAGAGGTTTGATTACTTTCATAGAAAACAGTAAGACCAACAAAGATGCAGTTACTGTTACACAGACTGGGTGCATTGGGTGTTTACTCACTCCCCATTTTCGTCAGTAGGTGCTATGGGACTTAGTATAAGCTATTCAATTTTGTTTGAGTATCAATGAAGACACTTCTTATCTTTAAAAAACACTTAGAGATGAACAGTACTATCTATGCAATGCGTGATTGCTATTATTATCTCAGCACAATTTTATGAGGATTTGAAGAATGCCAGTAAGTCAAAACAGGAGGTGTTTTTTAGTTCCCATGTTCAGAATTAGTTATAACAAAGACTTCAAGATAACAATTATATAGGTCACCTAATCCCATTGACCTTGTTAGGGTAGCATCTTCCTTGACTTCATAAATGAGTGCAGGTTTGGACTGTGATATTCTTTCAGCAACTCTTGAAGAAGGGCAGCTGAGCATAACCTATGTTCAAGTGTTTGAAAAGGTCTACTGCATCATTCCTAAAGCACTGCAACTGCTGAACAGGGATAAATTCTATTGTGCTCACCCTGTGAGAGCTCTGATGGTTGTAAGAAACAAGGAATTAAAGACGATATTAAAACAAACACATGTCCACACAACATTAACTTAATTTGGTAGCAAAGGAATTATTTTCACTGTAGAAATTAACAATGTTGTTGCTTAAGAACCATAGTTCTGTCATAAGTTTATCAGGACATACATGCATGTTTTGACATAAAATTTACTGTCATTTATCACAGAGAGAAGTGGAACCCCATTCCCCTGCTTGCCTGTGTTGTCAGGGAAGGGCACGCTGTTTGCATAAGACAGGGTCACATATTCAAAACCATTTTCCTGGCACTCTCTGTGCAAAATGCCGATGCTTCTGATATGCAATGATTTACTGTGTCACTGTGCTCACGTAACAGATGGCACAGGAGTGTAGAATGAATGAACAATGAATAAGGGACTACGTTTCCCTTTTGTCAGTGTGCGATCTTTCAGCAGTTCTGATAAAAGGCATTTATTCATTCTTTTTAGATCAATGTGCTCCCTTTGTTTAACACTACCCAGTTAGAAGTGAGATACATTTTGCAAAAAATTTGGTTAAAAGTCAGTGCAGTACGCAGAATTTCCTTCGAATGGGACCCCAGAATGATGAGCATTGTCTTCATCTTGTATCTGAACAAACAGCTCCTTGCATCAAAACCAAGTGTTTCCTAGTCCTCTGCCCCCAGGCCTCCTCTGCAGTCTGGCACAGCCGCTCTGTGTCACTGAAGGTAACACCTGAGGCAAGGTTTTTAAATGGGGTTAAGCATTCTTGGACAAGGACCTTAGACTTTCCCTGACTTTATACTAAGATAAAGCTATACAAGGATGAAGCTTATAAAGAGTAAGAAAAGGAGAAAATAGGTTGAAGGTCTTCAAGGCAGCATTCAGATGGGTGGTCATATTTATCCACTCATTGGGCATGAGGAGCAAAGACAGTGGATTAAAAAAACCCGTTCTTACCTGCAGGTAAACTGGAAATAGCTGCAAGAGAAAATACAAAGGATAACCTCTCCTCTGGTGCAAGTTAAGGATCACTGAGGCTCAGCAATATTCTTACATTTCATAAGACTCAGGCAGCTGTTTCACATATTTCAGTGAGTACAGAATGGAGTGATAGTCTTAAATACCAGTGTATACATTAACATGGGAAGAGGACATACCAGGTGCAAAATAAATTATAAGCTCTTCAAGTGCAGGTATTAAAAAATCAAGCTATGAAAAGCACTGCAGTGTTCTATAGAAACAGTCCAAACATTACAGTCTAAAAATGTTACAGAAATGTTTACATAACCGGATCTAAGGACCTAATCCAATGCTCATGGACTGCAGTGAGACTAGAAATCTTGATGCAACTTCTTTTCTTCTTTAAATAATCCCTTGGAACTGTAAAAACAGTTCTGTGCTATGTATTTGGAGACCAAGGGCTTTCCACTGACAAAAATCCTGGAAAAGCTATTATTTTCTGAAGTTATTGCTGTCTCTGAAGGTTAATTAACATTTGTTTGATTTAGTGTTAAGGTGAAAAAAAACATGATTTTTTTGGTCTTAACTTCCTCTGATGTTAAACAATGCGTTACTGATACATCGTTCTTACGTGCTACACATTTTTTTTCTTCTGACAGCTCTCACGCTTTAACAGTCAGGACTGCAAGAGGAAGCAGACTGCTTCATGTAATCAGGGTATGGATCCTATGTTAGGGAGCTCTATGGAAAAACCCCTTTTAGTTAGAGTAATACATTGTTTATCCTTTGAGAAATCCAGGCATCTCAAAATTTATTTTCATCCTAAGTGGGTAAAAATACGGAAACACCAAAATTTTTAGTAAAATGTGGATTCCACCATCTTTTAATTTGGAACTATCAATCGGGCCCCGTTGAAGTATTTTTACAGTAATATTGAAATACTATAGTCTGTACATCTAGAATTTAGAACATGAAGAAAGATTCAAATGAAAAATGGAAATGTTCAAGTGGAGTATTCAATTTTATTTTTAAAATATTTGGGATGTTTTCCATATCAAATTTTTCCATATTACTAGAAGACATTTTGAATTATGTATTTTCCAACAGTAAAAATTCTTTTTTCTAAGCTTATTGGAATTTTTTTATTTTATCACCTTTCAAAGAAACAGTAAAATTAAAAAAGAACTACCTGAAGCTGCCCCTGAAGTCTGGGCAAGGTGCAGTGTGCTCTGCCAGTGGCTCTGCCCAGGCTGGAAATGATGCGGGAACTTGCCCTTGGTTGGTCTCAGTGCAGTTTAAAAACAGCACAAAACCGAGAAAGGGGTGTGAGAGGCCACAGAGGATACTCCTCCATAGTCTCTCACGTTGAAAGGCACTGTTAGCTTTTCTACACTGTGTCCAAACTTGTATCATGGAAAGCCTGATAGATACAGGGATATGTAACAGCAGGAAAATGACCTCATGGTGGATGCTTCATCCACCGTTTAGTTCCTGTCCAAACCCACTTGTGGCATGAGGAAAAGGAGCCAATTTCACGCAGAATGCAGGAACAGACGCACTACGCCTGCTCCAGCATGGAGGGTGACAGAGGAGAGAAAGTGCCTCTGATTCTGGGTGAAATACAAATACTTGTCCACAAATGGATGAGTCAGAAAAGACATTTTTCACAATAGTTTTGCAATTGTTTTCTCAGTAGAAAGTTATATTGTATTCCTGAAGGCCATTAGATTTTAGATCTAAGATCCATGAAGTAGATAGGAATTACAGTGAACAACCAGCAGCCAGAACAATCCCTTGCTAGTATATATTTGGAGGTGGTTAAAGGCAATTCAACCTCAGCCATCAGAGGAGGTTGTGCAGTTGTAAAACCCCTCACATCCAACCCTCTAGCACATCCTAAACCCCTCACATCCAACCCTCTAGCACATCCTAAACCAACACCATCCTGGGGCTGATCCCTCACCTGGGCAAACAGGCTACTTGAAAGGCATCTTTGATCCCCTGCCACATAGAAAGATCTTGTTTTGAAAATATAGACACAGGGCAGGACTTTGAAGATAATCAATTCACTGGAGAGAAACAAAAAGCCTCCTAGGCTTTGGCAGGTCTTTTCTCAAACATATGGAGTGTGTGTGCATAATAAAATGTGAGAAAGATCAGTCAGCATGTCATTATTAATGAATAATGGTAAATACCAAGGAAAAGCCAAAGCCTGAGTGCAATGGACAATAACAGCTTCGATGAATTTTTTCACCTCAGAAGTCATAGGTGTGCTTTCTAAAATATCAGAAATTAAGTTACAAAGTCCACAATACCAGATGCAGGCCTTACGTGACACAAGGACTGGAAATTGCTTCCCTCAAAGTAATGATCTTCACATATGCTGCTGAAATACTTGAAAGTGTGCATCAAGTCAGTGTAAACAACCCAGGATGAAATAAAACTTCGGCTAATTTTGAAAAACCAAAAGACAGCAGCTCCAGCTGTCAGTGAGAGACAAGCGCTGCAACAGTAAGCACTCTGATGGCAATCCTGGGGATCTTCATACAGAGCAAACTGGCACCACCATCTGAAAGTTTTCTGAATGCAGTGTAATTCTTTACCTAATTCCACTTAACCACTTAATTAAAACAAAAACATTCTAAATAGCCTTTAATAACATTTCAGTAAGAAGAGATTTTTTAAAAATAAAAAAGGAATCCTCATTGTTTTAAAGGATCATTACTAACCCTTTCTGCCTTGAAAAATAAATTTTTAAAAGCATTTAGAGGATCCTGCTCCTCCTTCGCCTGTAAGACTAGTTCAGTTTTGCTATCCATATGAAAAATGTTCTGATCTTACCCAAGGTCGAGCCTGAAAAAGCCCAAAGATGACCTGGTTTGTGTTGTGCACACCCCTGATTTCTGATCTGTCACAAGAGGACAGGGCAACATTTCAGCCTTGTTCTTTAACACATTTTGGTCCTGATACAAGTTAGTTGCCTCCAGTATGCAAAAAAAATATTTTCTATGCTATTTACTGCTTTAATATTCTAAAACTGTGGGATCAAACAGCAACAGAACTGCCCTACCACAAACACCTCTCAAGAATGGGCAGGTGTTTACTCAAAGAGCTAACAGACAACAAAACTTACTATTTAGGTCTCTGCCTATTAGGTATGAATATCTAAAATAATAGTTTCTCTCTTTGCACCATATGCATTTCATGAAAATCACATTGTGATTTCACACAAATTCAAAATGTAGCAGAAAAGTTCTAGATAAAACTAAAATGTAAATTATTTTAACAAATAGACCACAGGGTTTTAAAAAAAAAAAAATTATATGATCATACCATGAAGTACAGTTATATAAATTTAAACTAGAGTTACCCAGCCAGGTCCCCAATTTGCTTGTCTACTTACTACTTTGCAAAAAGGGCTCTCTTCAAATTAATCTTTTGCAGCACATTAAATTATTCAGTATACCAAGATACGGAGTTAATCCTTGTTTTCCCTGCAGAAAGGCTGCGACAGATGAACTACAATGCTGTGCAGAACAATGTTTTAATACTTCCGTGTTCAGTTTTGTAGGAACCATGTATTGGAAAGGAGTACCTGAAAACTGGAGTGTGCTTCCTCCCCAGTTACCATATCCAAGCATTAAAACCAACCATTGGGATCATTCATTAATTAATAGCTAGGAAATACCTGTGTATACCTTTTGTATACTAAAATACCTAAGATATGCTGTGAGGATTGGTCCTAAAACAACAGGGTTAGACCTACTGACTCTCCATTTTCACAATTTATACAATAATATATTTTTTATATATATATATATATATAAAAACAATGAATCATCTGATAAGGCATTAGAGTAACAGAAAGCCTGTGCTTTTTTCAAATTGCTGAGAAGAATGACTATGGTACATAGCCTCTCTTTTCAAAACAACAGCTGTCTCTACCCTGCAGGAAAGAGAAGAAAAGAACTTGGGCTGTTGGACTCCAGGGGGGGTTCGGCAAAAGAGATAAAGAGCTGGCAAATTTCAAAACGCTCCCGTAACACATACCTGCTCGCACTCACCGACAGATTTTTCTGTTTATAAAACAACAAAAATTAGAATTTGGGGGGGGAAGGAAAGTGTGGTGGTGTGACTTGAACAGACAAAATGAGGCGTTGATTCCAGACCATATGTACTGAATTCTCCCCCAAAACAGAAAGAACAGTCACTGAGTCCATCTGGTCCCCGTACCGCAGAATAAAGCCTCCTTTGCTCACAGCGCTCGGTGCAGCACATGTACGCGATTTAACTACACCTTCCTGTAATTATCCCTAGTGCATTCCCCAGGAAGCTTGTCTTATCCACTTGACAGCCACCAAGTGATGTGGGCAGACCCCAGCGCTCCGGCTGAGCCAGTGGCATGTTAATGGACAGCCGCATGGCAGAAGATGTGACAGGGGAGCCGAGGGAAAGGTTTATCATGCGTTTTCCCCATGCGTTTCCTAAGCCACTACACAAGCACCAGCACTTAGTGGAGCTGCTTCTCCCTATCTGAGCAGCCTGGCTGAGGCTATGACAGTGACTCCTGTCTGAAATGTTATGCTGCATTCCCCAGGAGGCCAAGATTAAATGTGGAACAAAAGGATAGTCAGTATCTCCTCTGGAATTATACCGCATCCTCACTTGAGGAATAACTGGATCTAATCCACTGAGCTCTGTGATCCAAGGAAAGGTGTGAGAGAAAGGTTCGTGAGCAATTGAAAATATATGCCCTGTATTTCCTTACATCTCTTTTTGCCATTAAATATACCAAGTAATTAGTGCTTTGTTATAAAATACTATTGGGGTTGCCTGAATAGTCTTGTATTTATTTAATAAATTACTCAGCAAAAGGAGTTAATTTAGCTAGGCGTCCACTGGTGAGGAGACTGCTAATTAACTGATATCCAGGCAGGCAGCAATTACCCTTCCCCTCCCAGACAAAAAGAATATCTCTATTCCAAATACGTGTCCAGAAAGAATTAAGAGCTCTGATACGTACATCTCTTCCAGTAGAAAGCGATTTGGAATGGAGAAGCAGTCAACCCAAAGATCTCAAATCATTAGAACTAAATACAAAACAAAATAAAATAAAGAATCTGTGCTTTACGAAGGGAGTGAACTGGCTTCAGAAATAAGTTTCCAGCTGGGACCAGATTGCAAATGCTTTTATTCACTCTGCGGGAGTAGTTATTCACGCGAACAGTCCCTGTAAAGCCAGGGAAACAAACTCATGTGAGCATGTAGTCACGACTGTGAACATGAAGCTTTGCCATCTGACCTTCAAAACTGACAGAATTTTTTGGTGTTTTTACTGAAAGCACTATAGGGATGTTGGGGGTTGTTTTTATTTTCCTTAAATACGATTTTGCTGTCATTTCATATAAAATATCTTAGAGGAAATTAACTGATTTCATTTTAATTTATGGAGAGTTTTTCATTCTGACATATTTGGTCAAATAAGCCAATTTACAGGTTGGTGTCTCAGCAACAGATTTGTAGCAAACAGGATGCTTGCATTTGCTTTGGGTTTTGGAATGGCCAGCCATAAAGCAGACTTCCCATGGCCGCCTGGGGCTGAGGCTCTGCTGATGGGCACCCACCCACCTGCACGGACGCCAGGAGCAACCAAGTGACTACCCATGTTGAGTAGGAATGACGGATTCCTGTAAGAGTGTCCAAACAGCTCTTCATCCTCAGTTTAATGACCCGTGAGAGAAAGGATGCATTTAGAATAGAGCTGTTCTGATTACAAGAGTTTTGAGTTATTTACATAAAGGCTGAAAAAGAAATGTAAGTAGCCCAATTAGTGACCTAAGGGGAAAATTTCAAAAGCACAAATAAGACTTAAGTGCCAAGCTGCAATAAGCAGTTAGAGCTAACATCCAAAACCAGAACCCAAGCCTAAGACAAGGGGCGATCTGGCACCTAAAGACCAGCAATCAGCCTAAATACCAAAGGTCAAGAGCCTGAGTCAGAAACCAAGATACAAGCTAAAGGTTAGGACTGAAATAAGTCCTGGATACAAGCCAAAGGTCACAAAATGAGCATTTTCAAATAGCAACACACCTCAGCTACTGCCTAGTCAGAGAACAAATTTAGATGCTCCCTTAAATAGCACTGATGTTAGCACCAGTGAGCATTCACAGGGGTGACTGCAGTCATCATGGCTACCAGAATATGTTTTTATAAACATTAGTAATTAAATTCTGGCTAGAGATGCAGATAAAAAAACCCAAAGAGTCAAAACATAGACAATTTCTTTATATTCCAGATAAAAACTTGCAAAGTTGTGGCTGCCCCATCCCTGGAGGTGTTCAAGGACAGGTTGGATGGGGCTTTGAGCAGCCTGGTCTAGTGGGAGGTGTCCCTGCCCAGGGTGGGGGGTGGAACTGGATGGGCTTTAAGGTCCCCTCTAACCCAAACCATTCTGTGATTCGATGATCTTCCTCTTTGAATTTTTTGTCAAGGTTATAAAGAACTAATGGGGATTGGAGTACGTTTAATAAGTTTCTCTCCCTACTCTGCTGACATGATGGTAATAAAGACAATACATTTGTACAATTACCTTAATTATTATGCATTAATTTTTTTATTGCTTAAAATGTTTGATGAAGTGCCCTTATACTGTCAGCCATGCCCACCAGGTAAAGTCCGTGTTTCAGTTACTAGCTTTCACTTGCAGTGGATTTTATTTAGTAGGTCTCTCATTATTTAAAAATAAACAAATAGTTACTACCCTTCATACCTCTCAGCAGTTGGCATGGTGCCACTAAGCCATGGAGAGCACTTTGCAGAACTGTGACCGTTAAACAAGCAACATGAAGTAGATTAGATCCTATAAAAGGTATATCTGCAGTTGAATAAATGTAAACCCCCTGATATTACAGGGTAATATTTGGGGGATTTTCTAAAGGAGCAAGACTAACAGATTATTGCTCTTTTAACTTAAGCATTCCCTACAGCTGTGTGTAAGCCAGCAGCATGGCCTCACTCTCAGGCCACAGAAGCTCGTGAATCACATAGTGGCCCTGAAGTGCTAAATCTCAAAAGTTTACACATCTTACTTGGCCAGCTCCCCATTGCAGCTGGAATTTAAGACTGAGTCAAAAAAACCCCAAGACTATAATGGGAGAATCTCACAAAAAGATATGTGCCCAGGATATTACGAAAGTCAAACGGCTCCTTCCCACACAAATACCTAGCAAAGACACGGCTGTCTTCGTCTGCTAAGATCTACCTTCAGCCTGGGCTCCCCTGCTGCTCCTGTGCAGACGCTCTTGCTGCTGAGAGCTAAAGCAAAGAGCAGGAGGCGCAGTTTTGCCTCCCCCCCAGCCAGTCCCGCACTGCCCTTCCATGCACCAAGAGCTCTCCCTCCCTGTTCAGCTTACCTCCCAGATATAACCACTCAGGAATGATTCAGGTGACAAGTCCATCATGAAAAAGGAGCTGAGCAGAATTTTTCTTAATCCATAATAGTCAAAAAGAATGCCAGTTTTATCTCAGAGTGAAAACATTTTACAGAGGCAATTTTTTGTTCTATTTTTTGGTAACTGGTTTTGAATTTTGTTCTGTTAGGGTTAATAGTGGAATCTGCTCATTCCTGCCCTGTAGGATAGTTCATCACTTCTGTAACTCAGTTCTCTTGGTTGGCAGGTCTGTCATGGAAGTGTCAAGCCTCCTAAAAACACCCCGTCTCTGTCTGACCAACATCAGGTGTGCACATGCACACAGGGACAGGGAAAAGGCATGGAAAGTTTGACCTACACATCACTGATTTCTGTGCCAGCTGCTGTTGGCCACAGACTGCACTCATGGGTAGAGAAGAAGCTGAGCAGACAGGCAGGAGCTGGGTTTAGACCTCCAGGACTGCAGGGCTCATCTGACCTGGGCCAGCCCTGGAAGGCATCACGCCAGGAGGAAAAAGCTAGAGGAGATGCGGTCTTTCAGCTGGTTTTGCGTACGCGCATTGTTTACGCTGCAGCTTTCAAAGTCTATTAAAATTAATTGTCTTGAAAATCACATAGCTTATATAGACTTCAGAAGAGCTGATAATTTTGAAAATGAGAAATAGTCATTGTACTGACCATGAGGGTTTTGAAAGAATCTGTTAGAGTCTGCCATGTGAAGTGGTACTCAAGAGGTCCTCAAATAACTATTTGTGATTATTACGATCTATGAAGAGCTCTATGATGAAGAGCGCATCAGCTCTTCAATCCTTACCTGTCAAAATGTATGACCCCTACACAAGGTCTTTGGATTCATCATTTCAGTACACTAATTCCAGATCTAAAAGTAATTTTATTGTGAAATACCACTGGGGGAAAATTACTGTATGAATGCAGCGGATGGTTTCAATATACAACATATTAGTTAGTTCTTTTTCCTTTGAAAACATGCCAAAGTAAGCAATCTAATTTGTAAATTAATCTCTAAAGTTACATTCATTTTCAAAATGAAAATTCTGTAAATCCATAGACAGAATTTTGTAGAAAATATTTTACTAGTTGTCAGCCATTTTGCTTTACGCACATAACTGCACACAACCCATTTGAAATTAATTAAACAAGACATTACTGCTTTTGTGCTTAAATAATTCATTACTATCAGATCACTTATTTTCTAACACCAGAGTCAAAGGACACGAGGTCCCAGAATTAAAGGCTGCAACTGCATTTCCATCACAGCCCTTAAGGCCTGCCTGAACTCCAGCAGTTTCTTACGCTAAGCTCTCTGCTAGTTTGGTTGCAAATTTCCACAGCGTTGCGTGTTAATGCCTTCCCCTTGAAACGCCCTTCCTCCGCCACTCCTCACATATCTTAACCACAGGGCTCCCCAGAGGATCTTCAGCAGACAGTTTTATGGCTCTCTTCTGAGAGACTACAGCAAAGGAATTCTCCATCAGCCAGAACTTAATTGGTGAAAAGAAGCCAAATCAGAGGTTAGGATCCCATCCAGCTTATTTACTTAGTCATGATGTAATTGAGCTTCCCTTTTCCCAGTATGGTGACTCCTTGCCACTTTCTTAGCCTGCCTTCCTTACCCCCTGGAGGAAGGCCACCGCATCCCAGACTGCCTGGGTCTGGGTCTGGGTCTGCCCCAGCGTTCCAGTTCAAAGCAGAAACACATTATGTATTCCTGACTGCAACGGTTAGGGGTAGAATCGACCACATGACAGACATTAAATCTGTTACATCACTCTTGGACATGATGCATCCTGGAGAAAGCTGACAAAGCAAAGAACAAGAGATACATGTGCTTGCACAAAAAATGAACTGGTGCTGTGTCTGCCTACATGTGTGTATCGTTCAGTTTGCAGCCCAGCCCCAGGAGGCAGAAGAGCACCCAGAGAAGGCATCAGGTGGCAGCGAGGGGCCTGAGGAAACCCACTCTGTGTTCCTGAACCTGTTCCTTTGTCACCTGCGGTGTGAGGGTGGCAGCAGTCAATGCACTTGCCGCCCTCCCCTTCAAACAAGGTCTTGTGATAGGTCAGCAATCCACCAGCCCTACCCTGCCTGAGTGAAACACCGTCATAATGTCTACTGTGGATATCACTCTTCAAAAAAGTATTTCAATTAAATTTATAATGACAAGTAAACGCATTGTACTCATTTTATGTCTGGGAAAACAAGGGTACAGAGAGCTGAAGTGGTTTAATAACCTATGAAATGAGTGCAGATTTACTCATTCCCATTCCTCTGACACTGGACAAACTAACAAGCATCAAAAGCAGCCTAAATTGCCTGGCTGTTTTACATTATATTTGTTCCCAGTCATGCCTGAAAAGCTCTAGAAGCTATTTACTCTCAGAATTGTGTTGCATCTTCTTTATTAGTGCTGTACCACATCGAGAAAAGCCTATTGAAAAACACACGTGGTCATAAAAAATTTATCTAACCTATTTTAAAGATGATTGCTATGATATGCATATTTTGCGAGAAGACTAGCTAAAAATATTAAAAAGAAATTCTGTGTTACTATTTTACAGCAAGGCTTCAGAGATAAAGAAGCATAGAAACCCACATTATAAAATTTCTGTGATAGTCTCAGTATTTAAAGGGCTAGATAAATAAAAGCATCAAAAGTGGCTCAGGAACCTTCAAGGATACAAAAGGACACTTACAAGAAAACAAAACTATAAGCACACAATAATGCCATGACTGACATGGTACATTTAAGGTAGATAAAACACTAATTAAAAATCGTCTTAGTTAAAAACAGCCGTAGTTCTACTAAAGGAGCTTTCTCAAAGTATCTACTACCGACGCACAATTATTTCTGATGTATTTCTCAGTTCTGTCCAGAGCAGAACCTTGCTAATCGAATTGTCGGTTTTTTTATCTCTGCAGTCTATAATCTGTACAAGGAGAACAGGCTACTCTGCCTTGTGATAGTAATTGTATATTGTTTTTCCTAATGTTACTATACCAATAAAACAGAAACTAGATGTAAAATGAAACAAGCAATAGAGAATCCTTGATGGTGCACCTTTGCTGCTGCAGTATTTTGTCCAATTGCTAATTTGCCACATGGGAGATTTGCAATAGACTGCCTCTCCAGAAATGAAATTAGTACAGTTCTAATATATTCAGCAGCAGGCCTTGTACTGTTGGGTAAAATACGACAGAACTGGCTAAAGATATATATGTTCAAAGCCCTATATATTACATTAAGTATATAAATCAGTAAAAGTCAGGCTGTACACCTACGTCTAATGTACTTACAGAGGCTGCAATCACTGAAAGGCTTGCATTCAAAAATAAGCGGCATTTAAATTTTTGCCCAAATTTAGTCAGGAAAAACACATTACTGGATATTTATGAAAAATGCACAGTCCCAGGAATAACATTTTCTTTCTAGTTCTGATTTATGTCAATAATAAACTTCCCTCTTTACTCTGTTCAGTGACAGATTATAACTAAGGGTGAACATGACATAACTGCTGAGCCAAACCTCTGTGCTTTAGTTAAAGAAAGTTAGTTTTACCTCTCTAATTTCACTACATACCTTTGTCAGAGAAGAGCTGTCATATTTTGATGCAAATTCCAGCAATTTACATGTTTCAAGCTGGCAGGCAACGTCTTCCTAGAAAAAATTGCCACCCTTCCACAATCCCCTGTGAAACGGCAAACCAGGTTAGAAAGATAGAGCAGATTGGATTACCTGTCTGCGCCAGATCATTGTTTCTAGGAGATAATCCATAAATGATTAATCCTTCTAATGTTCTTGAGCAATGTAAGGAGGGCTGCCTGTGACCTATTTCAACCTCTTGCACTGTTGTTGTGGGAACAGCTTTACTGTAGAAATCGAATCGAGTATTTTCATTCTCTCAGTTTTACTGAATACTAAGTGTAATTTAATGCCTTTTCTTTGATCAGTATTTTTTTTAGCATCTCTTAGAAGGACCATAACTGTTAGTAATACTCATGTCCAAAACTGCAGTGAACACGCAGATAGATAGATGGGTTTTTATGTCATTTTCCTTGTACATTATTAAATTACATTATTTCAGTAATTAACTATTGTTTTTAGTGTGTTCTGCTTCACATTTTCTAGAAAATTTTGCCAAGGGAAAAAAAAAAAAGAAAGAAAAAAAGAAAAAGTCATCCATTCCTGTTACAGAATCACGACTGCAACTATTACATGACAAAATGAGACCAAAGTAATTTATCGTTAAATTCAGACTTCAGTATTGCAACATCTGAGAAACTCAGATACTTTACAAAGTGGTTATGTATTATCTCTATTTTAGGTACAGCAGAGAAATAGGAAAAGAATACCACACCTACAGCAGGGTAAGTCATCAGTCCCAGAACTATTTTCCTATACCTTGTCACTTCAATGTGATGACCCTCGAAACCAGGAGTCGCTTTACACACCAACCTATCCCACGGAGTTTCATTGTTTAGATTACCACTGCTCTGTATCCATTCGGACTGCACACACTCAAAAAAACCCCAACCCTATTGACAAAACCCTGGCCAGAAACTGTCACCTTTGGTGTAAAGAACTGTAGAAACACATAGTTGGCTTATTTCATAGTTCTGACTTAAATAATTGACTTGGCAGAAGTGAAGGGGTAGCGCTCTCCCGAGAAAGGTGAGAGAGAAACGATACAACAGTGAAATGGAATAATTACCTGAACTAAAAGGCTCTGCACAGAGGTAAGAGCAATTATCTAAAGATCACCCCGATAGATACTGTATCATCTGACCCTAAAAAATAACAGTGAAGGAGACACCGTAACATCCGTCAGTGATTTGTTATATTGCTTAACAATTCCTACTGATCAGGATTGTTAGGATCCAGCCTAATTACTTTTGCTGCACATCAACCTGATTGCATTTTGTCCCTTTGCCAGCAAGTATGGAGAACCAATTTCTGTAACAACCTTTTACACATCACATGTGTACACTGCCACGTTCTTTTTTTAAATTATTTTCTCTTTCTTTTGACCCAGCAACATAATAATTTCTTTTGCTTTCTCTTGCAAGGCGTGTGATCTAAGTCTTTTGCCATTCCTCTAGATTTTTCCCTGGAGTCTCCTCAGTTTGTGTACAATTCCTCTTTAGTGTATCACTCAAGTAGCACATTATTAATTGACAAATTTATCATGGAACCAATTACTAAAAAACCCAAGGAAATTATAGTGGTTGTACATCTGGCGAAATTTTATCCTGATGGCAACCAACAAGTTTCAACAAGTTTAGTTTTGTAGCCAGGCGAAGACGGATAAAAGGAAACTGATGTGGTGACCAACAGATACTGCAGAGAATCCAAATTCTAACAGCTTTCAGTTAAAAAGGAAAAATGTTGATGCCCCATAGCACTGTAATGTATAACAATTTAGAAAACTTTAAAGGTGGAAAAGATTTTACAGCTAAAAATAAATATCTGCCTCCATGAATATCCAATAAGGTACTTGATGCAGCATTAGTGTGGAAAGAGCATACAGCAAGTTGGAAGACCTATGAAAGGCTTATGATCCGCTTGGCACTCTTAAAGAAGAGAATAATTGCCAGGAAAGGTAACTTTTCTTTATCTACAGAAATATGGTATAAACTGCTGTTGAGTAGCATACAAGGCCATTTCAGTGCCATCCTCAAAAGGTGAGATTTTTACAAATCTCATTTACAAAGAGGTGGGTCATAATCTCTAACTGAAGCAGTTTTCAGTTATCCTTCATCAGCCTGGAGAATCACCACAGGAAGAACCAATTGTACAGTGAGGTATAGTGAGGAGACTGAATATCAGGAACTGTCAGCCTCACCAACAGCAAAGATCAAATATGCATTCACAGTAGAGCAAAGAATACAACAGAAGTAAACACTGTAATAAATAATAAGAAAATTAAAAGGCTCAAGTAATGCCTCCTGTGAAATAAAATGATTTTTCAAACAGAATTCTAGCATTCCCCCCCCACCGCTGGCCCTTGTTGTTTTAACCACTTCAAAATAACAGAAATCAGCCTCTCATAAAAAAGACAGGCTAAAGATTTACAGGCTGCCCCAGAGAATTAAAATGAAAAATAAAAGTTCATTAAGTCAAGTTATTGAATAAGGAAGTTATCATTAGGACAATTTGCCCTAGCTAGGACTAAGCCCAAATAAACAGTCTGTAGAATTACCGCCATTATCATTGAAATTTAAGGTATAGATAACAATGCAATTACTAATAAATAGCCCAAGAATTGCCTGCTATTACCATTCAAGGAAAAACATCCGTAAGCAAACCAATAAAAAGTGTGTCATTTGCAAAACATCTCATGAAACTAGAAACTTCTGACAATTGTTTCAAGTGAAAAACAGCAAAGATAGAATATGAGCTCTATGAGTCACTCAGATTTCCTGGACTCCACTGCACCCAAATTCAACTTTTAGTAATAACAGAAAATGCACTGACTGGGAGTGCTTACTGTGCTTCTCCATCATCCTCACAGCAGCAATATATTCTTTCCTGGTGATACTCAGCTACAAGGGAAAACCAAGAAACTGCAGACTGAAGAAGACTATTTCTGTATGAAGTCTGAAAGGAGTGGCTGCAGCCCAAATAAGCTGTGGGAATAGATAAGCTGCTGTGAGAAAAACAGGGGCCAGAAAATGAGTTTGTACAGTGTAACTGCAAACAGCAGAGCAGACATCAACGGAGAGACCCAGAGCAGATGTCAATGGAGAGACCCAGCCATGCTGTCACAAGCAACTGAAGGCGTAACAGAGGATCTTTATTATTTCACCTACCTTAATACTAACATATATCAAGTAGATAATAGTAGTTAGGGTAATAAATCATCATATCCTTTCCTATAAAACCCCATCTGAATGACTGGAATATAGAACTTAATGTTCTTTTCACTTGTTGAAACACAAATGGAATTTTTCCCACTCACAGAGAAAACATCAAAAGAGCATTATGTACATCAACCCACTTCTGCCTGGTTCAGTGCAAGAATCAGCAACAGAAAGCGATAGATGAACATTTCCCCAGCAGTAACTGCTGTGTAGGTTCAAGGGAGGACAAAGAGATTTGCAATATACAATAATCACAGAGCAAGCCTGAATGGATACAACCAACATTTCAGTTTACACTGAGGTCACAGCTTGCGTCTAAGTATACTATATACTTTGGTGTGCTTCAAGGTGGAGGAAGCAGATGGCAGGCCATATGACTCATTTCTGATATAAAACATTTTATTCCAAGGCAAGAACAGTGAAGAAGGGCAAGGAGAATAAATTCACTAAAATGCAGGACTGGAATTAGCAGATGAAGGAGGAAAACAATCCATAACCAGAAACCACCGCTTCCCTTTTTTATCAATGCTCCTCATGTTTCACTTTTAATTCAAGATGAAGCCAAGGAGTTTTCATACTTGAGAAGATCTCGCACAGCAGAAGGCTGTCCTTTGCCAATAAGTTTTTTACTGTCAAAGATACCTTTGCTTTACAGTAATCTCGCAGAAAGGAGCATTTTGGTGCAGATGTTTAAGATGTCATTTAAAACCAGCTCTTAAAAAAGCTTTTTCTATCTGTTTCATTTGAGTCCTTACGATGTCAATTGTCTCCTTATATAAGATTGTTTTCAAACTTTAACTTGCTCACACTATCACAGAATGGTTCAGGTTGGAAGGGACCTTAGAGATCATCTAGTTCCAACCCCCTGCCCTGGGCAGGGACGTCTCCCACTAGACCAGGCTGCTCAAAGCCCCGTCCAGCCTGGCCTTGGAACTTCCAGAGATGGGGCATCTACAACTTCCCTGTTCCAGTGCCTCACCACCTTTGCCATAAAGAATTTCTTCCTTATATCCAATCTAAATCTCCGCTCTTTCAGTTTGAGGTCATTACCGCATGTCCTATGATAACACTCCCTGATAAAGAGTCCCTCCCCATCCTTCCTGTAGGCCCCATCTATCTTTTCCCAATCTAGAGCATAACTGAATAATAACTAGACATTTTACATCAAAGTATTTTTGACATCATAGTAAGTGAAGTCATTCTTTGCCCTTGATGGAAAGTTTTATGTACTTTACTAACAAAACCAGTGAAACCCCAAATTTCATGGATTAGACTGGGCCCTCCTGTGGTAAAATCATTAGAAGGGGATGGAAGATTTACGGAGCTTTAACACATTCTATATATTTTATTTATATTTTTTTTTACTGATCCTTAGGTCCTGAGATTCAGGGGTGAGTTACTAGGGTGAAGTACATAGGAATTTTGCATCCAGATTACATTTTTTTTTTCTAATAAATGTCTTTTTACTTTGTACTAGAACTGTTTGACATCAAAACGGGTAAATTAATATTTTCTCCAAAAAGCTTTGCTTTCATAATTTAAAAAAATTATATTATACTTGAACTTTCTGACTGCTGGTCAGAAAGATGTTTTATGGAACCACACAACTGCTGGATCCTTCCTTATGGCTTGTGCATTAACTGACTGCCATTGTGGGAGAGGATTATACCCTAAAGCTGTATTAAAATCAGAAGTATGTCCACCTGCGATGGAGAAGAACATGACCTGTGGTAATACAAAGCTTAGAGGAAATTCTTTACGTTCCCAGAAGTGTCAGAAGCTTGTCACAAACACGGTTTTGTTTAGAAATTTACAATCCTGTTTTTTCCTGTCAGGTAGCACAAATTGCTACAAAGGTAACTGAATCTCAGTGATGTTATCTTGGAAATTGTTCATGCCTTGGTCCTAATAAATATTCTCTACTTTTCCTGTTCCGAAAATACACTAACGATTAAAAAACATTGCAGGAACAAATATCAGTGTACTGCATGTTACCTTGTTCTTGTTCCAGCAAACTTCAATATGTACTACATAGTTGATATGTTTACCAATACCTGAGAAAAATAAAGTAATTCGTTCTAAAATTCTTTAAAAATATGAAAATTCCACAACCCACTGCAGACTGTGAAATGGTCATATACCTGATCACAACGAACACGTGAACAAACCTCGTCACCAGCTCATTGCACTTCCTATGTCGGCCTGCAGTAAACTCAGAAGCCTTTCTGTCTCTAATGTCGGTAAATAAATAATAATAAAAATAATGACCTCCTATGGTGCAAACAACACACAGATCTTTAGCTGAATCTGTTCCACTGAAATGAAGCTATTTCTATCATGACACATCTGGATGTGGAGGGACGGCTCAGGAGCCAAGCCAAGGTGCTCATGGAGCTGGCAGAGGGAGCGGAGCTGGGCAGAGCCACTGGTGGATCCCTTCTTCAACAAAGGACTAAGGAATCCTCTCCTCGCAGCATTGTGCAAGCTGAACCCACTGACAACGCGTCTGACAGACCTCTCCTGGATGGAGCTACAGCCGGCTGAAGCGGCGGGCATGAGGCAGAAATGGAGCACAGCGTGGGGGGATGGCAATGGTGGGGGTCTTTGGATGTTTAGCAGCATGGGAGCGTGGAGGCCATCGCGCAGCTCCGACAGAGGCGCTTGCCCAAACCTCGCAGCTGATGGAGGCACTGCCGCTGTCGGTGCCCGGCAGCACCGGGGGACACGCCGCAGCCCGGCTGCCACGCACCAGTTGAACCCCACAAAGCTGTTCTGGTCGGCTGCTGCTCCGTGGCTCACGACCCCGTGCCAAAGGCCACTCACCCTTCTGCGGCGGTGGTGCCTGACCGCCGCCCCTCGGCCCTGGGACGGGCCCGGGGCCCGGGGGGCACCGCCAAGGCGCCGCGGCCCTGCCAGGCCCCGGCAGCCTCCGGCGCGGGCGGAACGGCAGGCGCAGGGCTCGGGGTTCCGGCCGGCGGCG
>VXBO01002217.1:76252-91876 GCA_013400135.1 Rhinoptilus africanus | reverse complement strand
CTGCGGCGGGGGCTGCTCTCGCCCGAGGGGAGGTTTGGGGTTTGGGTGCCCCCCACCCCCCCCGCCGAGCTCCGGCCCCGGGGGGCGCCTGTGCCGGAGAGGAAGAAAGGAGAGGAGAGGACCGGCCCTTGTCGGCCGTGGCTGGGTTGTTTTTTTCTTAATTGTGATTTTTGTTGCTTATGCACGTGGAACAGAGCCCTAAGTGAGGAGGAGTGGGATTTAAGAAGTGTTAGTATTCACTATCGCATTAAAACGCAGTTTCTGGGCAACAGCTGGTTCTATCACAGCTCTAGGTCATTATCTGTAAAAATGGAAATAATGTAGAAGGTCTTCTTGTCGAAGGCAGCGCTGGAGCTGCACACACCTCTCTGCGCTGGTCACGCACACACGGGAAAGGCTGCTTGGAAAATGGGAGTACAAAACTGAGCCGTGGTCCGCAGCTAAATTGTTTTGTCACTGGCTGTGCTGACGTTGCCGTCGTTGAAATAACAGCTGTGGGAGGCAGCCCGACAGATATTTGCAGAAAAATGGACTGTCCATATTCAAAACACAGAGTTGTGAGAAAGATGTTCGGCTCCGACCAGTCAGGCTCAGCACAGGGAAGTTACAGAATGCTGTATATCGCATCGTCAGATCGACAGCATGGACAGCATCTTCTGCAAATGAGTTTAATTACCTTACTAAGTAAAAATAGATAGTTTCTGAAAATAAGAGATCATCTTTTTAGTGCTATGATGTCGTGCCTCATGGAAGGATAAGGTCGTTGTAAATCTCTAGTTAAAATGCTACGCGAAAGCTACATAACTGTGTGAACAAGTATATGCTTTAAATGCAATTGCTGTCTTTTGTAGGAGAAAACCGACATAGAAGGGACCTTATTTGTGTACAAAAGGTAAGGGGTTTATTTTGTTTCTTTTCCTTTTTCCTTCCTTAATAAAATAAACCTCAGGTGGCTTCATATGTAGCTTTCATACTGGATTTCCTGCATCCAGTAAACTCATAATTACTTATTTGTCCAGCTATTAATGTCTGTGTACTCATTTGAAAAGAATAAACTCAGCATATAGGTGAATAACTCTGTCAAAAGCACTTACAAGTACTGCTAAAGAATTATAAACTTGAACGCTGCATATGTATCCACATAGAAATCTAATTTATCAAGCTTATTTTGTAAATTCAGTAGCATTTTTTAATGTATTGAGTCTGTTAAATGCTTTCTTCCTTTGTCTTCTAAAACCCATAAAGTTGATTATGAAAACAATAGATGACAAATTAAATAATCTGTCCTAACTTAATTTCTGCCATTTCCTGACGATTTTGTAAATGGACAAAGTTGTCAAAAAGCTGGAGATCTTTTAGCGTATAGTTTTGGGGGCTACTTGACTTAGTTATCAAATCCATGAAAGAAACTTCTAGTTATATTGGATGAGGGAAAAGGGTGTGGGGGAGAACGAGCACATGAAACCAATCATGGATTTAAATTTTAAATTACAGGGAAATGGAGAATCTAACCATGAAATAACACTCTGTTGAATGTAAGAAATATAAATAATGCAGACTTAACCCATCTTGAAACAGACTGTCATAGACTAGGTGATTACAATATTTTGTCCTGGCACTGTGAAGGGACACTAGTTACCAGTTCCTGTCCACTTTGCTTCAGCTCCAAGCTTGGAAATACTTAGTGTAAGAAAGCCCACAAAGCTAAAAAACAAAAAAACCCCGAACAAAACAAACAAAAAACCAAAAAAAACTAAGCAAAAAGTGTCCTTGTGACTAGCTGATTATTTCAAACAAGTTCTGTTAGGCACATTAAAAGACTAACTCATGATGGTAAGAATTGTTTGCCTGCTCCTTGGAAGCTCTTGACAGATTTTGTTGTTGATCATTCAGTAAAGGTGGCCACATTGTTACAGAAACCTTAACACTAGTTGATTATATATGATTTTTTTACGCTGCCTTTATCGTGCTGCTGAGTTGATTATATGGCTGCTTTCAGGCACAGCTGAGGATGTTGATGTGACATTCATGCAGCAAGAGAAAACAGATCTAAGACTATCTTGAACTCCCAGTGCTCACTGGCTTGATGTTTTCTCTTTCCACCTGGTGTCTATCAAAAATCTGGATAATAAACATTTTTTCACTAAGCAATACAATTCTGAATAATTTAATAGGTACTTTGAGGACACTGGGTAAAGTCTTTATTTTAAGAGGCTCCCTTTAGGAAGAAATTACTGCTTCCAGTTCCCATTTAAGTGTATTTCATGTTATTTAAGATAACATGTCTTTTTATTGTCGCACCTATTTACAGTAAGATGAGTGTTGCTCCATAAATGGTTTGGGTTTTTTGTCCTCTAATAAAAGATTCTGAAATGCCTTAAAACTATCATGTGAAGTATTGAATACATGTGCATTTCAGTCCTGGACCTGCCGCCAGTTTTCTTTAATGGGGTTTTTTTTTTTGAGGCATATCTTTAATTCAGCAGTTTATCAGTGTAGAACTGTAATGTTAATCCTAATCCTACTTAGAGGTAAGTGTAGTTTTAAATTGAAATTAGTTGGCGTGCCAAAAAATGGCATAGAAGAAAAACTATTAGAGCTTCAGGACTGCTAAAGCTTCAGCTAATAAAGCAATGAAGACTTGAAGATTAATTCATAACTCTGTGTCAGAAAATTGTGTACATTGATCAAGGTATTAATCCTTGTCTTCTTTTTAATTGAAACAATAGGTCAGCTTCTCCTTATCATGGTTTTACGATAGTGAATCGACTGAACATGCACAACTTGGTTGAACCAGTAAATAAAGATTTGGAGTTTCAGCTCCATGAACCTTTTCTTCTCTACAGAAATGCTAGCTGTGAGTATAACTTTCTTTAATCCATAGAAACTTCATGTTCTGTTTTGGAACCTAGACCACTTCTGATTGCCATGAAGTCTATTTCAAGTATGCTGTAATGGGATGGGTTCCAGTGAAATGTTTGATGATGTTTTCTGTCTTCAGTGCTAGATTTACTTAAATAGCTGTGTTATATTATGATGACCACCTGTTTTCAATAGAAAGATGATATACTAACGAAGTTCAATATTGCTATATTCTTTTTAATTAATTATCTGGTAGGTTTAATCTAAACATATACACAGTGCTATTGCATTAATAAAAAAAACTATGAAAGAATAGTGAAGACTGATAGATTTTGAAAGTATTTACCACCAAGAACAGTTCTAAGGACTTCCTCTTTTGCAAATGGGAAAATTAAATATTAATCAAGAAGAAATCAAGAAAACTTCTCAGCTCTAGTTTGAAGGTTTCTTTCTCCACAGTGGGTTTTGGACTCGGGAGATAGATGTCTATACTAGATTTCCTGGAGTCTAGACTCCAGAAAGTCTGGCTGTTGGGGTAATTGTTATGCACAGTAGTGAAATAGTAGGCAGTATTTTCTTGCTGCTTTTTGAATTCTAGTTGCGTTTTGGGTTTTCAGTCAAGCTTCAGAGTCCCAGTGTACTGTGTTCCAGTTAGGTACATGTTAAAAATTCTGTTGCTCCAGAGAGCTCAAAGTATAAATTATATAGCCCTTAAAAGAGAGGAGGCGAGGAGTATATGTGTATATGAAATTCACATTGGGTTATGTAGACAAGTAAAAGGCGCACCACAGATCACAGGGTCCTTCTGGTAAAAAGGTGTCATTTCCATGTCCTCTTTTCTAGGGAAAGTACTTGAAACTAGTTTGCTGCTGTCTAGTGACACGTTCCCCTTACTGAATTACTTGGAGAACGTGTGTGCTGTCTGGATACTGTACTCCCTCAACACCATGTCATATTGGAATGTCCCCTTGAATTACAGTTCAGAACACTGCTTTGGCTATGCTTCAGTGTACCTAAAAGAACAGACATATGTTAATCCCTTCCTGTTTCCCCCTTGGGAAGCCTCTAGTATCTGTGGGGAGTAGGATAGATTCCATTATGATGACAAAGAACAGCTTAAGGTAGTTGGTCTCCTCTGTTTAATAGTCTTAGCAATCCTTCTGCAAGTGCCATCCAGAGGAAGAAGTCAGAATTTGTTGAGAAGTCGAGGAGATTAGTGAAGTAAATAACTGGCAAGAAATTGGGAGGGGGAAAAAATACTGCATTGGTTTGGATGTTTAAGCAGGTTGCTTGGTTTGGAAGAGGAGCTGTAGATGATGGTGGTAGGGGTAGGATGGCTGATGAGGTGGCAACAGAGGAAAGAATTGCAGTTGTGAGACTGGTGACATAAGGGAAGCAGGAAGTTGATTCATTTGTTTGTTGGAACTGCTGATGGTATCAGGAAGCAGGAGCTGCTGTGGAATTACCGTGGTGTATTCTAGTGGGAGTGACTAGAGGATCATTTAAAGGAAGCAATCGGAGAAGGCAGGCTGTGTGTGAGTTCATAAGAAAGCCCTAGAGCTAATTATATGCCTTTCTCTCATTGATAAAAGCTCTTCTTTTCCTATGGGACGCTATTGTGTAAGATCTCTGGGAGGCTCATGGGACTTGGGATAGAGATGACATAAAAAAGTACAAGGAAGGAATTCATACAGAGGTGAGTGAGGAAAACATAGACTGGATGTGGGAAATAATTGCATTCTGAAGTAAGCAAGAAGTTTGGTTTTTTCCTCTTATATTGCTCCTATTGTAGTTTTAAAATACTTTGGTCAGAAACTATAATTTATGTCATCGCTCCATGCTGTCTCCTGGAAGAGAGTGGAGCATGTCCAGAAACAATCTATGCTGATTGCGTATTGAAAATGTTCAATGTCGTTATTATGTCATTAGTTATTTCCCAGAGTGCCACAAATAAGCAGCGGATCAGTTTTTGTGTGCTCTGCTAGTGTTCATTTTGTTCAAACACAAGCTTAAAAGCATAGAAAACAAATCTAAGCTTTTTATTCCTTAGGATTTTAGCACTGCTAACACCGTTACATTTTGCATTTATCTTCCTTCTATGCAGTTTCCAAAATCTTCTGACCTATATCCCCTGAATTAGTTAGAAAAGAACAAATTACTTGATTGAAATGTTCAGTGTTAAATCTGTTTGCCTCTGTCTGCATAGTATTTGTGAAACTTTTAAAAAAAAAAACAAAAAAACCCTTGAGGATTGATTTGAATTTGCAGACGAACTTCAACATGTGTATATTTTATTTGTGTGAGTAGATTAGGGGATTCTTGTCCAAGTTCTTTTTATGCTGAAAGGTGTCCATTTCTGCTCAGCTGCCTGCTGCCATGAAAAAACTGCTTTTTTGGAACTAATTAAAATAGGACTTTTAAGCCATTGGTTAATGTCATGCGTACCTCTAATGGCTTAATGTGGAGTTCATCTGAGAACCTTTAATGACTGATGGATTGTGCAAGGAAAAACTACCTCTTGTACGGAGTGTTGGCAACAGCCCTGTTTCTTGTAGAGTAGTGTGTTGGTCTTTTTGTATCCTGCTTAAGGCGATCTCCTGTGATCATTAGAAACTCTTAACAGTAAGATGTCGTGCTAAGACTGCTGAATGATTGAACTGATGATTCCATTTCCTTAGCTTATCGATGAGATTTATCAGACTACCTGATAAAAGACCTAAAATCATGTTTATTAATACTGCTGTTTGGCAGAGACAAATGTATTTTGTGCCTGTATATTTAGGTTGCTGCAGGATCAATGACAAATCATGGTTTATGCTTCCCCGCAGCATGGCAGAAATGGTAGAAGATGATGAAAGCAAAATTATGCCACCACACATTCGGGGAAGGTTCCGTGAATCGGGTTCAGTTGTAGTTGTTGACTACTGTTTTATAAACTTCACGTTTTCACTTTGTTCTGAGCATCTGTCATGACTTGGGAAGTCTGTTAGGTGTACCAAAGCAGACCTCCGGCATTTCTGTCTTATATGGCACGAGAGCTGTTCTGAGTGCATCAAGTGACGTACTCCAGCCTGTGCTAACAAGTTGTACGAGAAACTTTGCAAGCGCTATATAAACATTATTTTTGCTTGGCTGGAAGCTATAAGAATGATTTGCCTGTCGTGATAGATCATAATATTTTTGGTAGGTTTTACCATTCTTTCATAGTTTGGTTTGTTCAAATACTTATTTTTAATATACAATAGAATTTTTAGTTTGCTCTGTATCAGAACTTTAATTAAGCTGTAAACATGAAATCCTTTATCCAATTGCACAAAGGCTTTTTCATACTCTTAGAGGAAGACTAGGTAACTGCTGTTTTATTCTCACAGGAAAGGAGGTCAGACTTATCTTTCATAGTTGGGGGGGTTCCCCTGTTTTTGCAGGGTGGGTTATGGAGGAGTCTTTTATGGGTATTCTGAAAGAGAACAGACCAAGTGATACAGTACCTTCCTTATATCTACTTTTTGTTGTGTTCACTGGGTGAAATGGAAGACATTTGGGTCAATTTGTTATTCGTTATTCTGGTTAGATGTAAGACGTGCGGAGGCTTCCCCCACCCCCCCGAAAATAAACACAACATTTTGAGAAAGGCTATGTCTACTTTAAAAGTTGCATACAATACTGCCTGAAAACCTACACCATTTATTCATGAGACATCAGATCCTAAAGCAAAAATGACAGGGGGTGTGACTAAGAAGCTGTGAGACATTGTACCCTTTACAGTGTTAAATTAGAGGGGGGGAAAAAAAAGGTATTCTACTTTCATTGTTAGAGAGAATTAAAGAAAGCAAATATATCCAAATGTGAACAAATCAAGAAATTAAGCCACTTTAAATTTAAAATATGTTACATTCCTGAAATTAAAAGAAAGTTCCTCTTGAAAGGTAGAATTTTTTAGATTGTACTTTATACTTAATATGCTCTTTATTATTGCTGGGTACATTTTATCCCTGTCTAACTTTCCCTCTGGACACATGCACATTCTTTATGGTATTCAGTATGTTTGTTTGTGAAGCACTGAATCCCGTTGACCTATTTTTTTAATGAACCTAAGATTGTTTTCTCTTATCTGTATTTTGTGAAAAGTATGTTAAACTGTTTTTAAAAAGAAAAGTATACAATTCTGACAGTAACAATAATAATAGTCCAATTTGAGAGTTCAGTACTTTGAACCTGTAATGTGAGAATTTGGAGCTGATAGTTTGCTTAATAGTAGAGGAAAATTAGTCAAAGTTTTAAACAATCACCGACTTACCTCTTAAAGTCTGCAAGAAGTATTCTCCTTTCTCATTTATAACTTTCCCTCTGTATCGGTGGCATTGGTCTTGATTAAAAGGCTTTTTAATCCAAGCTAGTTCACTTGCGATGTCAGGCAGATTGATTTCCATGCTGCTGAAAAGACAGATGCTAAGCATAAAAGTTGGGCATTAAAATAAATGGTCCTTGTTTGGTGTGGGGTTTCTGTTTTGGATTTTTTTTTCTTGCTTCTTATTCCTGTCCAAGGGTAAGAGTTAATAAGACAAAAATAACGGATTTTGGAAAGATTTATACAGTTAAGTGGAAAACTCAGTTACAAAGCGCTGTCTTCTGGCTGTGTATTACCATTAAACTTGTATTCAGAACAGCAGAAGCAAAACCAGTTGCATTATTTCAAATGGCTTTTAAAATTCTTTGCAAGAGTTCCTGAGTGGCTTCAAAGCAGGGCATCTTTACTGGTAAGGAAAGACTCTCATTATCACCTTTGCTCCCGGCTGGCAATGCATTAAGTATGACATATCTCTGCGATTGCTGATGCTGAACGGCTCTCCAGCAAGCGCATTAACCCAGTGGTTTAGTCTGAGATAAGAAAGGAGCCTGTTCTCGATACCTTTATAGCAGAAGCAGCAATGCAAGCCGGGGGGAGGGGAGGAACCTTGGAAAGCTGTTAAGAAGTTCTAAAAATATTTTGTTTGACCTGAAAGATGGCACTGTAACTGGAAGGGGTTTTCCACTCTGGGTCAGTGTTGCAAAGTAGTAATCCCTCTCGTTCTACACAATCCTTTGTCAGATGGCAGTTTCTTAAAGCAGTCCTGATCTTGGATGCTGTTTACCACCTGCTGAATTACTCCAGTGCAACTCCTTGTGGGACTGTGCTGTGAACTGTATATGTGAAATGGCCTTAGATATTCACAACAATAAGAAAGGGAGGAACATTTTTTTATTAATTCTAATGATTTAAATTAGAGGGGGGGAGGCAAAATCTATGTGGCAGGCAGGAAAAACTGAATAGTGAATGAGGAATCTCAGTGAAGAAGATGCTGAAGCAAGATGGCTGAGGGGAGGTGGCATTTCAGCTACCTGCTAATGGAAAAAATAAGAGCTTTTAGAGATTGCTTTGTGTGCTTACTGCATTATGCCTTAGACTGTATTTGAAGTGTAAAAAGATGCATATACCACATGCGAGTGATGTATATATGTGCTTTTCTTTATAGTAGTGAGATTGGGTTAAGTTGATTTCCATGATTACTGTATGGGGTGGGTGTCAAAATACAAGTCTTTCCTTTCCACAGAGGGTTTGAAAGAGTACTGTCCCCCACTTCTATTTCTGCTTCATTGCGTAGCAGCATCTAAATAGGAACTGTACAATAAAACTTTCCTGTCTTCTATCGGCTCCTCCAACTAGTTAAGGTAACTTTCAAACATATCGTCTTTCTGAATGAGATGAAGCTGTATCTGCCCAAACAGCTGAATTTCCTAAGGCAAGAGAGTCATAGTGTCTGGAACCTCTGAAACTGGCAATGCTGGTGAGTCCCATGTACACTTCTTCCAGCATAGTGTTCTCGGGCTACAGTTTCATCAACATTTTAATAGTTTTGCCTTACTGTGCTGCCCCCAGCTTCTTGTTTCTGCCCTCTCTCTTGTGGTAGATGGCATGTTTTGAAGCTGTTACACAAACAGTATTAAGGAACTGGTCTGGACTAAAATCTGTCCAGCTGACTGAAGCGACAGGCATGAATTGAGGTAGAATGAGTTAACAGCAAATCTTACTTAAAATGAAAACTGAAGTGAAACTACAGCTGTGGGATGCAGTTTCATTTTGTGTTACCGAAGAGTGAGGCCTCTGTCTCACTATGGCACTTTTCTGTCCTCACTTTTAATTCAGATACACTGACTGGGCAGCATTGGAATTGCTGATGAAACCATGGCAGCACAATGTAGAAGAGACTGAGACCTTCCTTTTGGTGTTATCTGGCTGTTAGACTTGAGCAGGAAGATTTACATAATGCTTTTGTTTTCTGGAAAATAGCTTTTCTCCCATAGCAATTTCAGTCAAGTTTTAGTGATTGATCCGGTCAAGTCTGGAGAGAAGTTGAGCATTATGTGCTTAGATAAATACTCGTGGGTCAGCGATTCTAATAAAAATGACAATGTCGGAGAAGAATGTAGATAAAAATAGCTGACTTCTGTTAATTTTATGAAATCTGCTTTGTCTGTGATATGGGCTACTTGTGACTTAATGTGTGTCAAAATGTAATGTGAATCCAGCTGAAAAATATTGCTGCTGCTGATCACAAACTACTTCTACTTGATTGCTAGAGATGCTGCCCAGCATTCAATGTAGAAGAGCTGGATGGAAAGTTAAATTAGGTGGAAAAATGAGTCACTTAAGTGACTTCTGTTGGATAAAGCTCTTCAAAGAACTGCAGTAGGAAGATGCACCATTAGACATATGAACAGCTAATGTTTATACTGGGTATAGTAAAAAGATCATATATTTGAAAAGAACTGGTAAGTACCAACTCTGTTTTTAGTAAGAGGATGATCATAGCTGAAGTTGCATGCACGCGTGAAATGTATCAAATATAGTCATGCAGTTGGGCCATACACACATCCTTCTGGGACAAAGGAGCTGAACTGATGGTACAAATGAGTCCTTTTTTTGAAAAGAGGAACGTAAACATTCCAACCAGTTGTATCATATCTAAGTTGGTGCCTGAGTTTACTTGTTCATAATCTGCTTTACATCCTTGTGATACTGTTAATGTTTTGCAGTGACTCTCTGTGATTGCTTGCCAGTAGTACAGAGTGGAAAAAAAGCCTGATACTCTGTGCATCAAACTGAGATTTGGATCTGCTTCTGGTCTTGTGTAGGCCTGTTTCTGGCAGAATTGAGTGTGACTTTAATCATTTGTCCCATTAAGATATCATTATGTGTTCCTTATCTTCATTTCTTCAGCAAGTATGCTTTTGAAGAAGCTTTCTTCTCTTGGCAGTTTGTCTGATAATGGAGTCGGGGAAGGGAAAGAGCTTTTCTTTAGTGTTAAAATATGGTATGTGACTAAAGAAGTAGCTCAAACTAGAATCATTTTCAGGTTTCTATGCAGTAGATAATCCAGCTGTATTAAACTGTAAATAATAATAAATATATCATAAGCATTGGCTACATGTATGAAATGCTTTTTTTAAATTGGCTTATGTCTTTTCTAAGAAGAAAGTTCCTTATATTGTGCTGTATTGATTTCTTTATGACTTGAAAAGCTTTGTTGCCTATTACTTAAGCTGTAACTTCTAAAGAAAACAGACACGCAAATGAATATAGCTGTTGTTTAATAAAACTAGGAAAAAAAAGAAGCAAACTAGAACTTCAGCTTGGTTTAGGCTATTGTTATAGAAATGAGGTATGGGAATGAATTTTGTAGGGTTTTGGTCCAACACAGTAAGCCCAGGATAACTGGAAGGTCTAGTTTGGTAAATAATGCCTTGGTTGCCATGGCTTGAAATAATTTTGAGTGGCCTTTGGTTGAGATTTTTTTAGTGTTTTGAGTTGGGGAAAAAAAAAGGGGGGAGGGGGCAGGATTTCACTTTGAAATAAATATCTACATCTGTCTGGAAAAGGCTGTGGTGGTGTGTCTTTTTTTTAAAAAAAAAAAACCCACAACAAAAAACAAACCAGCAAAACATTACTTCACTGTAAGTCATATTTTTTAACCAGTTAGTGATTTCATATTTTTTAATCGGTTAGTGATCTCAACTTCATAAGAACTTCATAATGAACTGCAACATAAAGATGAGGTTTAAAATGCTAAAAGTGTCTTTTCAGAAATGAAAATATTTTAATGATAGCGTACATAAAGTGTCCATTTGCTTTGATGTACTTGCACATTATGCACTGACAAACTTCATAGGTGAACTGAAATTTACAATAACCTGCTTTGTGGGTTGGATTGAATACAATTCTGGAAAGAGTTCTTCAGATTTGTGATGTTGGCACAACTGTGGGGAGGGACAGCGAGGAGATGAGTATGTGTGTGGGTAAAGAAGGCTTCTCTGAAGTGGGATTGCTGATGGAGAAATAGTACGTGGTACTACTGACTAACTTTCTCTCTCTGATGGGCTATCTTTGAGCCCAGCGGTCAGGCTCTACCTCTGCCAACTTAGTCTGAAAGCCAGAATGGGGTTTAGTCTTGCTGAGCTGGAACCCTTTTGCCCTCACTGCTGTGTCCTTGATACCTTCAAAGAGTAGGGTTCAATAGGAATCTAGTTTTAAGCTGCTCCGTGAATGGGACAGGATGATTGGTGCTTTGGTGCTGCTTCTTTCCTATACAGTTACTTCTCTTAGGAAAAGACTCTGGAGAGGGAACCTTCCAGAGAGCCTCTGACTGAACCGTCATACTGTAATTCAAACTTGAGTATTTTTGTTGAGCTTCAAAAAATGAAAAATTTACAAATGACTGTTTAAAAAAAAAAACGGATATTCTTTAGACTAGTTTAAATGGTAAAGTCAGTAATTCAAAACAGAAGGCTGCAACCCTAACAAGAAGGAATCTGGTAGTTAAAACTTCATTTTCCTTCCACTTTTATTTACAAACACTATCAATGTTTTGTAGTTCTTGCATAAATCTGACTCAAGTTTTATTTATGTTTGCACATATGCTATTTCTGATTATAAATAGTAGTCAGTCACACCCAGAACATCTGAGTGGAAATTGATGGTAATTCATATATTGCAGATCTAATGGACTGCATGTCTTTTGCTTTTTCCTGTTGATTTGATTTTAATTCTTTTTAACCCTTTGTCTTACACTTGCCTTTTTCTTATTTTCAAGTGTCAATTTACAGTATCTGGTTTTACGACAAGAATGACTGTCATCGAATAGCAAAACTCATGGCTAAGTAAGTACTGTGGTCTCATTCTGTAGTTCTTTTATACAATACAAAAAAAACCCCCTCTCTTAAATGTATTTGGGCTTTTTCCTTACTCTCCCTAAATAGAAAAATACAGTGTTATTGCTGGTACCATTTTTTTTAGTAATTAAAATGTTGGGTTTGTTTTTTAAAAACTTACAGCATTAAAATTTTCAGTGAAGTGGTAAAAAAATCAGTTGAAGTATTAGTTGGCATTCTGCAAAGAAAGCAGGTACAAACACTGGTATTTTATATTTTATTTTGTATAGGGATGCAGGCCAAATACCCTCTTATGCATAACGTATAATTAGATAAATGATGGCCACGTTTTTTTGGTTGGTTTTGGTGTTTGGCTGGTTTTTGTTTGGGTTTGTGGGGTTATTTTTAAGGCTTAGTTATTATTCCTGACTAAAGTAAAGAGATTGGAAAATAGTGGGAGAAGTAGGTGGAATCATACAGAATTAAAGTGATGTTAGGAGAGTAAGCAAAACTATGAAATAATAGGAGCTTGTTGTTGCTAATTTCTGGATTGTTTGATTATTTTTTTCCTTTTTTTTCCTCCTCCCTTTGGAGATAAAGTTGGTTTATAAAGCTGCCATGTCACTTGCTTTTATTTTGTAGTTCCAAGGGCTCCTAGAGATGTTATGCAGCAGGAGAACTTATGGAAGTGATCTGAACTTAATAAACCTTAAGAGACTGTGTTTGCAGGAACACAGGTTTGTCGGTGTCCCAGCTGCTGTCAGTGTAGCCATGCAGTCGGCCTGTCTGCGCAGTGGGTGGTTGCGCTGCCCCAGCTGAGGAGGGCTTCAGGTTAGAGCGCACAAGTGTGTGTGGACAGCAGAGGTCAAAGAAGGCTGGAACTGGTTGAGTTGGCAGCGTGGCATGCAGCTTTTAAACCACGTTGTGATTAGAGGGTGTTCTTGCACCTTTCCGTTTCTTCAGGTGAGGTCCCTTGCAGATCAAGCCAAGACTTCTTACAAGCAGAAAAGGATGAGAATGAACTTGAGCAAATCTTCAGTGTTCATAGAAAAGGGAAGAGCTTGCAATGTGTGACAGGATCGTCACATAAGCAAAATGCAAAATTGCAAAATGCAAATGTACTGCGCAGAGTATCTTCTCATCCCTAGTTCTCTGCTTTGCTTTTCTTCACCATCACACTCTACTTTCCTGAACTTCCTTTTCTGTTGCATGCTTTAACCAGCCTGTCATGTCTTGCTGGATGTCTTGAAGACTTGCAGAACTTAATTATGTAGAAAATAGTCAGAGTGTAGACATTTTAAGCTGAATTTTAATTTCTTTTTCTGGTATTTTTGCTTTGGGTTATTTTGGCTTTTCCCCACAGAATCAATGTAAGACGACGCAAATGACAGACTTGAATATCAAGGTCTCTTCCTAAATTCTTATTTTCCTTTTCTCTCGCCCTGATAACCCTATACAGTACCCATTTCCCACTTTTTTCTTTTCTTTCTTTTTTTATTTTTGTCCCAGCACTGTTGGGACTTTTTGCTGCTGTTTGGCTTGTAAGGCTTAAATATAAGGATTAATGTAAAACAATTGTGTGAAACTGACAATCAAATAAAACCTCTGTTGCCTTTCTACTTTATAAACAGAGCATCAGAAGGGCAAGGTTTTCTTTTTTTTTTAATGCATCTCTTAATTTAAAACCATGATTAGTGTTCATGGTGGGGGAGAGAGCTGAACCCTTCAAACTCTACCACATTCTTCTGCCGTGCACAGCCATGCTGCAGGTCTCAGTGTCGTATGGCAAAACTTGAGTTCGTTTGGTATTAAAGTAGTTGCCACTGTAGCACAAATGAAGGGCTATAGATAGTTCAGGGATCTTTATAAGTGTAGTCAGGTAACAGACCGGTCCAGCCATGGCTCAGCAGTCCATAAAGTACGTCCACCCTTTCAGCTGCAAATGTAATATTCTGGAAATAGCTGTAACCCAGTAGGTTCATTTAAAGTCAGTATGGGAACAGTCTAAGCTTTATTGTCATCTCCTTGTCAGCTAGTGCAGCCGGCCTTTTCTTGGGTCCCTGCCGCCTCTATTGCAGGTCTGTTAACACACCGAGGCAGAAGTGCCAAAGTTGGGGTTACTGCTTTGCCCCTGTTTATGGTGCAGACACTCACACGCTCTTGTAGCATCTCAGCACCCTCGAAAGTCTCTGAGATTACAAATTATTTTGGAAGGATTAAAAGATTAAATGTATTTTTTAAATGTTGGAATTTTTTATGGTAGGTGTTGTGGATTGTGGATTAAAACTCTCGTTGAAACTGAAATTAGAGTTAATGCATCAAGCAGACTTTGGGGAACGTGTATTGAGTTTTGTCACTTCAGACTTATGCAAGTGAAACTAGAGAAATCAAATGTGTACATAAAAAAGATTTATTGATTGGATATTGATGGAATACAGACAGTTAACTTTTGCTGAGATGGCTAGGACCTCACTTTAGTATAATTTTTAGTCTTTGCTGCCATTAACTTGGAAAAAAAGGTGTAAGTGATCTTTGCTAGTCTAAGTAGTGCTAGTAATAAGTCTTTTATTATTGGAGTGCTTTTTTTGTAATGCTTTTCTTCACTGTTAGATTATGGAATGTCTGAATACTTCTAGTTCTTTTTTCATTAAAAATTGTATATTGATTTGGGGGTAACAAAACTATTTGCAGAAGCCATTTTTATACTGAGAAAGGTGTTTACTGTAAGTATATTTACTTTTATTTGTTGAAAAAGCACTGTAGAATGAAATCACACTTCATTTGGTACTACATGCCTTATAGCTTCCAACTATCAAAAGATCCATAGTAGGGAAAATGAAATGAAGGCATTCTAGTTGTGTGTTACTGTAGGATGGAAAAGCTGTATTTCCGAGGCTTTTGTTACAAACTTCATGAAAAGCGAATTGGTACTATTTTGTTGACATCCCATTTCCACAAACATGAAGCTTTTTCCCCTCCAAAATGGGCAGAAGGCAGTCAGAAGAAAAGTAAAAATGCTGATACTTCTGTGTGCTTCTGTACAAGGAGGAGGCTGAAACTGCAGAAATTATTTCATCCTGGGATGATAGATGTATGTAAGAAAAAAAATACTTTCTAATTTTAAAAAAGTAAAACAAAATTGCAGCTTAGAGAAGAAAAGCTGCATTTCAGCACATGGTAGCAGACTCCTCAGGCTTAGTTCAGTACGTTTTGAAATAAATATTTTATGTTGTCTTCCAAGAGTATTAATTTTGTTCTACCGTTTTTGTCTCTGTCTTGGGTGCAAATTTGGATTGGCACCCTTTCATTTAGGTGGGGTTTTTTGTATCATTGATAGGAAAAAGTACTGCCTTTATAGTACCTCAGAGCTTCAAAAACATAACCATAAAAGGTTTCAGGGAGATTTGCATTCTCTTTCCTGCTGTTTGACTTGACCTTATTGTGCCAGACTGAGTTAACAAGATTGCAGGCCATCCATTTATATTTTGGTGGCTTATCTTTCAAAGGAAAAGTAAATTAGTGTTCGTGGGCTTTGTAATCACAGACTTTGCTTCTCGCATTCTCTCTCTCTCTCTC
>VXBO01002217.1:61016-76223 GCA_013400135.1 Rhinoptilus africanus | reverse complement strand
CCCCCCCACCCCGAGGTTGTGCCAGGTATATTTTCAATGCTATCACTGCAGATATTCTTATGCAAACTGTCACAGCAGCTACTGTGTCCCCGAAGGAATGTGTGTCTCTTCCTCTATCTGATATAATGGAAAGAAACAGCAGGCCTTGCTTAAAAAAGATTTAATCCTGGATTGCACACAGAGCATGCTCAGTGTACCGATTTGCATTAGTTGACTTTTTCCCACAGCAAAGGTATTCGATTTACAGAACTCTTCTTTTTTTCTTTTTTTTTTTTAAGAATTCTAGAATTTTCTGAAATGAAAAAAACTTATGTGAGTCATCAAACCACTAACTTTAGAAGGAATTCATTTGGGTCAAGTTAAGTCAAGATGATTGGTTTTTAGGGATGAGCTTTATAGGAGTACGACAGAAACTAGGGGTTTTCAAATCTCTGTGAAACTGTTGCATTCTGACATGTAAACTTGTAGAGGTTTCTTATTTTTAAGTTAGTTTATAGGCTTATTTTAGCCTGTTTCAACAGTCAGACCCAAACTGGCTTCTGAGATATAGGCAGCAAGCTAGAAGTGGGAGGGGATCTCGGAGATTTTTGGGAGTAAACTGCTTCACAGTTACTCCTTCACCGCTGTCTGAATGTAACCTGCACAAGACAGAAGATGGAGTAAGAGCTAAGAGCTATTAGACAATTATCACCATGAGAAGATAATTTAATTGTTATTCTTAAAAAAAAAAAAACAAACAACTTTAAAAAGGCAACAATACTTCATAATGGAAAATTAAAAAAAATATTAAGTGTTTTTCAGAAATCTTTGTGAGACGTTTCTGTGAAATGATGTATTCCTTGAGGACGTTTTCCTGTGAAACCAACTAGTACTATTTTAATGGGAAGATGTTTTGTAGAAACCTTCTGGACCAACTAGTTAAGAGCAGAAGGAGGGTCTCAAGACTGAAGCCTTCGCTTCACCTGTCAGGCAGCACATATGACTTCAGCTATCCAGAATTTTCCCTTTAACTGAAGTATTTATTTTTTTCTGATGCGATTATGCTGATACTTAAAATTTCAGCGAAGTATTCTGGTTCTTTTACCTTGCCCTTTCTCATCGCTAGTTTCAGAGTTGAGTTTAGCTGGGTCCTAAGACAGGACTGTATGACCACATGTACTGCTAGAACAAAATGTTCTCTCCGAGTGTCACCATAGAAACATTTGCACATTATTGAGCTGCTTCAACCACACGAGCACATGCTGCAGTTCTTAGAAATTGTCAGAGAGAGTGTAGATTGGCCTCCCTGTTCCAAGTTACGTTTGCAGGTGATGCAGAGTTACATTTGCAGGTGGACGCTTACTTACAAACAGGGGATGCTGTACTAATAATGAGAAGCTGGTTGAATAAGCAGCTTGAATTATTAAAAATTTTCAGTCATCTTGAAAGTGGCATTGAATTTATAAACACCAAATCCAACCCTTCTTCAAATAAACACAGTTAAATACCAGTGAAGAGACTTGATTGCTAGAAAACTGGGAAGAAACTTCCAGGACTTGAACTATTTTTTTTTTTTTCCTCAGAAATAGCAACATAGAGGTGCATATAAATATCTAATTACGCTACAGTCTATAAAATCTAGAGTTACTCCTGAATCCTAACTGACCCAAAGGAACTGGAGGCTGGAATGATTGACGCTTTCTGTGATTGTTGTGATGGCACCTCTTGGCTCCCCCATCAGCCATCAGCTCCACAGCATGAGAGTTCTCAAGTGACGTGCCAGCTCCAGAGCTCTGCCCTGTTTACAGTGCTTGTTTTTTCTTAACATATTTGATTAATGCAGGCTTAAAAAAGAAGGGATTACAGGCTGGTGTGTGTTTATTTCAAGAGGATAAGCTTTAGCGCATTGCACAGCCGTGTATATCTTGTGAACTGCATATGGATTAGGAGTAGAAATATATGCAGCCTTTACTTTTATTAATGAAATGTACCAGGTAGACATCATCTTCTTGCATATCCTAACCGTCTTTTCAGCTGAATTTTTTTTGATACTTGAGGCAGGTAGGGGTGGAGAAGTGGTGAATGAGCCGTAGGCACCAAAGGCCAGAGGAAAAGGCATGTTGTGATAACTACAGGGCAGTTAGAGAAGAAACTGGTTTGCCCTTCTTTCCTGAGCCTTCAGTCAGGGAATAAGAGGTAACTTGCTCTAAGCCTCCTTGCAGACTCCAGGGACATCTGGTGTGAGCCAGCTCTTGTCTTTCACAGTGTCTTTGTTTTGTTTTATAATTGTAAGCCTCATCTTAAATTAAAACTATTTTGTAATTTTGTTGAATAACAAAGCTTGATTTGGTTAAATACAGAAAAAACGCATGTTAGGAAGTTAACAGTGAAAAACGTATTTTACTCTGTCCGTGGTATGGTACATGAGCTCTTTGTATAACGTGCTTGAATGTCCACTTATTTTATTGTAAAAATATATAAATATGACAGTTTTACAGAAGTAGTGTTTACTGTAGGCAAACTTTGTGAGAGACAGACTGATGCTGTCTGGCTTGGAGATAAATTGTACAGACCATGTGATAATTTGACTAGTATAAATTTTGTAGCAAATGGAAACTTGGGTAACTTCGGTCAAATGTGTTAGGTTTTTATACAGGCAGAACAAAATGTGTTAATGTGCTGGGAGTACGTTTCTCTTTACTGCTTTTTGCAAGATGTTAACTCTAGAAAAATATTTAAAATCCTGTTTCTCCTTTCCTGTTATAGAGTGGTAGAACAAGAAGCTCAGAGATCGCAGCAAGTGTCCCAGGACAGAAAAAGTCCTAGCAGAACCAATGGCTGCAATGAAAACAGGCCCATTGACATCCTGGAAATGCTGAGTAAAGCCAAGGATGAATATGAACGAGTAAGGAAATGTCTCGTCTCTTTTTTTTTCTTTTTTTTTTCCCCCCCCTAACTTTATGAGCAAATAAAAACAGTACTTATACTTCTAAATAGGGGACTTAGGACATCATATGGAGACCACTGAAATAGCGTGCCCTGTGATTTCTGAGAGAAAGATGACAGAGAATAATTCTGATATTCTAAATTGTCCTAAGCAATACATTCTAACCCAAGATTGCAAAATAGTACACCTAATCCATAATTTAATGGACCCATATATTCTTATGTTTGAATTGCTACCTTCTATGGGGGGGAGGGGAAATACAACTTTAAAAACAGATACCTATGATGCAGCCAGAAGAAAATATTTTTCTAAATAGGTGCACGGTGCCTAATCTCAATACTCTTCTACTGTCCTGTTTTGCGAGATCACTGTCAAAGGAAATGTGAACAAATAGGTATATATATGTAACACTGTAGAAGAATGTACCACTGAACATGTCTGGTTTAGCGATCTTGAAGTTCCGTTATTGTAAACGTTCCTTATAGTGGTTGACACTTTAGTTTTCCAGTTTTTTGCCTCAGTGCTGAAAGTCACTGGGGGAGATCTGCTATGATTCATGCCATCATCAAGAGCGTTCATTGAGCTGCACACTAAAATGCTTTGGCATGTTGAATAATGTAACAGAACCCCAGAAACTCTGTGAGCTATCCCATGTCTGTGGAACAAGCACAGATGTACAGTGACTTAGGAGAGAAGGCGTAATGTGGGGAAAAATGTAGTATTTTAAAACAGTTTGGGATTTGCACGTTGCATGAATTCGTAAGTTTTATTTCTGTAATTATTACCTTTTAGTGAGTGACTCTTTGCCTCCTTTTTCATTATTTTTCAAAAAGCCTATCTGGAAACTGGATTTTAACCCGTCAGCTGTGTTTTGTTTAAAGAGCAGGCATTGTCTGCCGTTGTTTCAGTACCCTTGATTTCAAACTGATGTCTTGTTCCCTTTCTCTAGTACACTTTACTAGGAAACAGTCTCTCATTTCAGGCAAGATAGCTTGAATGCCAATCACGTGATCCGTCTTGAAATGTAGCTTGCTAGACCCATTTTACAACAGTTTCTACTGCTGTGAGAAAATCTTGTCCCTGGGAATAGCAAATAAAAATTGTACCCGACAGCATCTGGCTCTTTTTAGTCTCAAAAGTTTTGTGATACTAGAGATTAAGTCATTCAGAACACTTGTAAACTCTATGAAGCATATTTTTAATAGCTGTAAACTAAGTATAACAATACTGTTGCTTGATCCTTCTGTTCCCCAGTTAATTACTTCTGTCCTGTCCACTGGGTGTCTATCCTTTTAATACATTAATTTATTTCAGAAGGTTGAGTCTGGTATCTTTTGCCAGTGCTAAATTCACAAGTTCATATAATGAAGGAGAATATTAGTTCTCTTAGGACTATATAAACTCTTTCCTGAGGACCAAATTCGTACACATGGGACAAATATAAGAGTAATATGTAGGAGACCCTAATAAAGAAATAGGTTCTGAACATACATAGTTCTCGGAGTATAATAATACAAGAATGTGCGATAGTAAAGTAATGTGCGAGTGTAATGTTGCAGAGCTTTGCTATGTTTTTTGTTGTTGTACTGGTGCGAGAAGAGAGAGTGCATTGGTAGAGAACGTGATTCCTTCCAGAACTTGCTTGTGCAGTAGGTCACAGCAGAGTTCCTTTGAGTACTTGGGATTTGAGTCTCTGTAGGATTCCAGATTGTTACAGTGCAATGTGGGATGGGGAGGAAAGAATGAACATGTGGATTAAGCCTTGTATGAGCCAATTTAATTTATCACTTCCTGATTGAGGGCAGGTGAATGTGACACATGATACGATATATTTGACCCAGACTAGATATTACTTTCTGAAAAACCAGTAATGTGGTTTTTGAACACTTTAAATACAGATAAAAAAAAAAAAAACTAAATTGCTTTTGATTCTCTGAACATCAGTGGTGTTTGGGAAGAAGAAGTCTTTGTACAAAGGCCAGCATTGTGGATCTAGCAGCTTTTGTGAGAGCACAGAAGGGAGCATCAAAACCTGAATGAGTCATCTTTCAATGTTGTGTCAATTCAGCCAGGTCTGAAGAAATTGAAGGCTTTTTGGGGAGGAGGGATAAAAAAAAAAAGAAAAAACACACACCACAAGAACTCACTGTTTCAGTAGTGCCCTCTTAAGGTGTGATGAAGCCTTTCTCCCTCTTTGTCCTTGTAGTATTGGATAATATGTACTTCCAACAGATGGCTCTTAAAAATGACTCAGAAAGGATATTCCAGTTTCTCTTCTACTAATTTTCAGTTCTTTTTCGTGTGAGAGTACTGAAAAGCTTTTTCTAGAAACAAAGTTCCTAAGCACCATGGAAGAAGGTCTGTAGACAAGTGAAAACTGTCACAGTCAATGGTATGCAGATTGTGTCGTTGACAGTTGATGGCTGTGGTGGCTGTAATAAGATCAGAAAATACGCAGGGCATGGACTGCGGTAGAGCTACTATATAATTGGGGGGGTTGTGTCTTGATTAGTTGTTGTGTGTGTGTTTGGTTTTTGATGCTTTTAGAACACTAGTGAAACTAGCATAATTATTTAATTTCCTACTTGTGTGTGCATGTGAATTGTAAACTGAATCTATTGAGCATAATCCCATTGCCTGCTGTGATTGCAGTTATGTAGAAGTTGCCAGATAAACGGAATTGAGTAATAGTAATCATGTTTCAAGCAAACTGCTTTGGAGAATGTTCTGTTGACCACCTTGGCTTTAGCAAGAAACCTCTGGCACAGTAATTTTGGAACTCTTCATAGCCAAGCTATGTCAATATATGATTAGGTAACCAACTTGTTTTGAAGATGCCTTCTTGAGAGACCTTTCCTGTCTTAATTTCTCTTTTAAAAAATTATTTTATGGTACTCAGTAATTACACATGAATTTGTATTTAGGAGCAGAAAGTACTTATCTGCCTGGTACATTCCAGATGGATCATACAGTAATCCTTGTGTGCAGCCCACATGAGATTGGCAGACTGTCAGCATGAGAAGGGGGCAGAGAGAGTGAAAAAGAGATTTATGAAGGTCTGAGTGATTTAATCTAGGATTCAAAATCAGCTTAATCCTTCAAGTACTCACTACATTAAGTCCATATGTGAAAATGAATGAATTTTGAGATTTTGATATTTTTTTTTTTAATGAAGTGAATGGATGCTTTTTATAGTGTGGTGGTTTGTGTGTGTGTTTCAGTATGAGCTGGAAACATCCTCTAGTGAAAACTCTGCTTTGTCTGATTTTGTAACCACACGGCATCCAGCATCTCGGACATAAAAAGTTTTGACCTTCGAGTTAGTGGCTAAAAGTCAGAAAGATGGGGGAAGTTGCTTCTCACCTCTGTCCCTAAATCACAATATATAGTTTTGATTTTGTATTTGTTGCTTTCAGTTAGAAATTGAAAACAATAGAATAATAAATTTCGGATTGTTTTTTAACTTCTTGCTAAAAAGTTTAACCTATACATATTTTGCTGTTGTGAGTAAGTGACCAGAGCAATCATCGTGTTCAGCTATATCATCTGCGTGATGTGTAGTTCTACAGTTTGGGGTTTTTTGCTGGTGATTTAAACTGTAATGCAATTTCTATTTTCATTTATTAAAGGAAGTGGTCAACTCAATCAGTAAATGTACTGTTTTACTGATCAGTAAACAGACAGCTCGCTCGTATGTTTTTTGCCTTGTTCACAGAAAGCCAAAGTAACACCTTCTGAAAATACATGTGCATTGTTAATTAAATCTAGTGCAAATAAGTCAGTGACAAGCTCTCTTGCCAGCCACTTAGAATGACTTCTGACAGGATGTTTCTTTTGTTTTTTCTAGTTTGTGTTCTGGATTTAATTAAATACAGCAAACTTGCTCATTACCAGCTAGTGCAGATAAAGGCTGTGAAAAGCCTGCCTTTTCCTTTTTCTTTCTCTGTGAAAAAGTAATAAGCCACTTGGGTGGTTTGTTTTGGGGTTTTTTTTTAATAATAAAGGGTAAAAGCTATATGAAATCATAGATGATTTTTACTTCCTAAAATTTGTGAATTCCACAGTGTCTTACAAAAATCAGTACTCTATACTTCATCTGTATTTCAGTCAAAGTGCCATCTAAACAGTATTGTAGTAATGAATAAATGTAGAGTTAAAACTCATGTATTTGTGTGTGTGTTTGGGTGTTTTTTTTTTCCAGAATCAGATCAGTGACTTAAGTATTATATCAAGTTCTGGAATGCAACAAAATGCAAATCCTCTGAAGCCAGAAAGTACAGAGCCTTCAGAACAAAAAACTTCCTTACAAGTTCAGGAGCAGGTATGTTTTATCCAAACTGCAGTGTTTTCTGCTGAATGTGTTACTGCTTTAAATAAACTCCTGGGTTTCAGGTCTTTTTAGGGTCCTAAATTCTGTCTTTTTGACCTACCATTTAAAAATACGAGGCTATGTCACACTACTGTAAATATCCAAGTATGTTTACATGGGTTAACTTGGCTTCTGGAAGAAGTCAGTCTGTCCTAATATGCAGGATGACTTGCAGAGCTGGGAAGCAAGAAAAAATTACCTCTGCCATAGTATTGGATTGAATATGGCATCAGTTAACTGTATAGTGTGTTGTAGTCTTTCACACAGGAGCTCAAGTCCTGTTTTCTCATGTTTGAGGCATTTACTTAAGGTTTATTTGCGCTGCCTTCAAAGCTATAGCTTTGCACTCCTGCTAAATTAAATCAACAGTGTGTAGCTAGACAAGAAATGGGTCGTCACTTCGGTCACGGCAGCACTGTATTCTCTTTGACATAACTGAAAATTTGTTTGTCTGTCTTCTCCCACACTTCTGCAGCTTGCACTGAGCTTCTGCTTGTATGGTTGTTTGGTAATGATACAGTCAGCTTGGCTGATTCCTTCATGCTTAGATTATGGAAAAAAGTGTGTGTGGTTTTGGGTTGGTTTGCTTCAGGGCTTGGTTTTTTGTTGTTGTGGGCAGCAGAGCGGTGTTTGGGTTGTGGTTTTTTTACTGTGTTAAGAATTTTCTGACAGTATATTCCTTGAACCACAGGAACATACTCTCTCTGTGTGTGTGTGTGTCTATATGTGTGTGTGTCTATATAAAAATAGGTATTTGAACCTCAGGAAGCTTGTTACAAAGTACTTGATATCATCAGTGGGTTGGAATAGTTAGCAATAGTTCAGTATTTGACTCCTTTTTCTAGTAAGCAGTTCTGCACAAGGAAGCTGTAGCTTCATACAAGACTTTTTAGAGATAAATTTAGAGAAAAAAATAAATTCTGCAATAACTAAATTCCCTGTAACACTTAAGTAACTTGGGCCTGCTTACAGTGCCACCCAGTGGGCACAGAAAGGTCAGGAGCGTTCTCAGAAAATACGCCACTGAGGGAAGCTGCAAGGCCTGCCTCCTTTCCTTGCCATAGTGTACTGTTGTGTTTCTGATGCAATAAACCACCGTGTCTGAAAAATGAAATGATCCATGAAAATATGTGCAACCTTGCACTTAGTATTTGTAAACAAAATACTTGCTTTGTAGTAGTAGTAGTAGTAAATAATTTCCAGTGCAGGTTAGAGCTAGGGTATGAGCAGCAGGAATCTGTTTTAGGGGATGGGGTAGTAACAGCGAATGAACTAAAATGGCAGGGAGGGGTTCACTGGGATTGTTGGCTGTCACAGCCACATCTACCCCCTCAGCAGCACCTCTGCTTTTGGATCAGCACAAGCGATAGATGACCCCTGGCAGCCAGCTCTGGTCTGGAGACCTGGCAGCAGGGTTGCCTGAGGGTTTGTTCTAAAAGAAGATATTTTCTTTTGGGTCACTCCATGTAGGCTGTCCGTGGTCAGCTGAAGTACCTCACCTGACAGTGCATGGAATTACAGAATAGAAATCACATAACTAGTAAAGGAAAAAACTGGGAAGATAAGATTCTAACAAATTGCTTTGAAGTAATTAAAGAGAAACGGTCAATTTAAAGAACAGGAGAAATGGCATATTTTTAATGCTGCTGAGCTATTTTGAGTAATAGCTGTAGAGATACTGGAAAAAATTAATTGGGTAATATAAGGGATAAGTCTGTAAAGCTAGTTAGCTGGGTTCAAATATATCACAGATTTGTTTATTCTTAATCATGTTTTTAATAATGTGGACAACTGGAATACTGTTTTTGCAGCAGTATTGCAGTTGTCCACATTATTAAAAACACAATTTCAACTGTAAAAATACATTTTTCATCTAATTGAAACGTGTAACCAGTGAAATCAAAAATAACATACATATGATAAGTACGGTGAGATTCCTAAACCCATCCAAAATGTCACACTTGTATATTGCTTCTGTAACTTCATTTAATGCTAAAAATATCACAGATTTGGGAGTAAAAATAAATGTCTTCTCTGTGATGTTCTCAAGTTCATGGTGTTTATCTTGGCAGTTCAAAATGAAAACCAGTTCTGTCATTATTTGCTTGTGTGCCAGCGATGGACAAAACTGAATCAGAACACTGAAATTAAACTTTATAGTGCCAGCTCTGTCTGGTAATTCATGTTTCTGGAGAAACCCTCTGAGCAGCACTCTGTTCCTATCAAGTAAAGTGATCATGTTGCCTTTTTGCAGCCCCTGCTGATAAGGGTCTCCATAACGCACTTAGTTGTGATTTGCTCAAAATACACCTCAGCCACAGACAGGACATGCAAAAGATCTATTTTCTCTTCAGGCTGGGAATTAACTTAATGTTTGAGATTGTATCCACGTAGGGGGCTAATCTGACTTGGATCAGAGCATGATAGAGATTTCTGTTTATTACTTGAATATTGTAATGTATTAATGAAGGAAAGATAATCAGTTTATTATACTGAAGTGAAAAGCTGAGTTTGAAATGAGATGGAATAGTGATTTTTCTTTAGTGGAATCTTTACAGTGAAGGACAGGTCTCCATAACAGTAAGATCAGTGGAGAAATGTAAAAAACACTTTTTAGGAAGAATGCCTAACGTAATTAACAAGGTTTATAAACTATAGAATGCCTCAGCTGCAAAGTGAAAGTGTGCCTGACTTTAAGCTAGCTAAAAATGAGTAACAGCAATGTCAGAGATTAGTAACCTGGGCAGAAGTCAATATGATTTCAAGCTCACAGTTCTTTTGTTAGGCTACCTGTGAAGGTATGTCAGTAGAGGTAGCAGGTACGGCAGTGATACTGTTATCTGTGCTAGTAAAATTAAAGGTAGTGTAGCGATGTCATGGTACAGTAGTTGTCATTGTGAAATAGCGTCGTTGTTTAGACATACCATCAGAATACACTGGAATTGTGCTGCAGGCCATTCAGTCTTCTGAACAGAACGTTGTATTTCAGTCCAGCTGTTTTACATAACTTCTGGTCCTGTGCAACTTAAAAAAAAAGAGAAAATTTTGTGATTAAGAGTGTTCATAGCTGTTTCTTTTTAGTGAAACATATTTTTTAAGCATATTCAGCAAAATGCTAAGAGGAGGATATCATTAAAATCAGATTTTTCTCACAATGTCAGTGCTGTAGGCTTTTGGGAGAGACTAAAGGATTGGTAGATGTAATGGTGCGATACACACTTTTCAAGGAGATCCACATACATATGTTTCGCTTTATGAGATTCTTTTACCTATTGTAAAATCTATTGCATTGTTATTGAAAAGGGTGAGAAGAACAGTCTGGGCATGTGTTGCTAGATCGGTTGTGTACCTTCAGGTTTCCCTGTTCCTTTCCCATCTTTTAGGCCATTTAATTATTTCCAACACTCTAAATTTTATGCAGATTTTGTTCAACATGTAGGCTCAGGGTTTTTCTGGTTGTTCCCTGCCTCCCAAAGTGCCTTGTGTAGTTAAGGCTGATCGATGATGGCAAGTGCCACCTTAATGACAGAATGCATAGCCTTCCTCTTTCTTTACCACTAGTGCATGGTCTGTCCATAGAAGGCTGTAGAGAAAAAACTTACTTAGGCAGGATGTTCCCTCTAAATGAAATTGATTTCAAAATTCCTGTAAATAGGGCACACTTGCTATCTAAACTGATTTTGAATGCATTTGAGCTAGTTGTCTTTCATAGTTTTCTTGAAATTGTAATAGAGTTTGTGAAACACACAGTGGTATGTATATTTCTAAACTGAAAACTTTCTTTTCTTTCTAGCCGTTTCAGTCAAGGCAGAAGCATCTGACTTTGGAGGAACTGTTTGGAACCTCTGTACCAAAGGAACAGCCCGCAGCTCCGTATCCCAATCCAGAGAGAATGGAAAAGTTGCAGACTGACACTTCTGCCAGAGAGCAGCACGGTTTGCTTTTGCCTTTTTCCTTTGACCAGTCAACAGTAATACAACAATCACTAGGGAAATCTGAAAGTCCAAGTGTTAAAACCGGTGCCAATCCTTTGAATCAGCAGGAATGTTTAACACCTGTGCTAATACCTCCAGCTTCAGTTTCCCAGCCTGATGCAAAAAATGTTTCAAGCTTTTCAGTTCGTTTAAGCCCTAATCTTAATTCAGCCTCAACAATGGAAGCTGCCCCTGCTCAGATGCTTCCTGGCCTAAAACAAAACAACAGTATAATGCAAGTTATGCAGCAAGCTGCCAAGCAGATATCCCCACTAGTGAATCAGCCGCCATCCGAAGTGAACCACACTCCACAAAATCTAATGTCTGGCCAAAGCCAGCTTATAGCACCCTTGACATCAACAAACACAGGAACCGTCTCAAGTACATCCCATACAAGTGTTGATCTTCTCCAGAAACTCAGGTTGACCCCACAGCATGACCAAATGCAACAGCAGTCTCTCACTAAGACTTCCTTAACACCAAACATCTCTGCCTCGGTTGGCCAACTTGCAACACCAGAAAGCTTCAAAGAATCTCACAGTAAGCCATCAGTCTTGAACAGCAAGATAATCTCCCCCCTTCAGGTATTCTGTGGGTTTTTACATCCATGAAGCTTTAAACTGTTTTTAGACTATGTGTATTTTCACTTGGAAAATGTGCTGTTATGTATTAGCCTTTTAAAAATAATTAAGGACTTCCACTGTTTGTTATTGACTGAATTGCTAACTTAGAAATGCAATTTCATTAGTTTTATATCATTAGCATCTGCTATCAGTGACAGGCGTGTCTGTAGAGGAAGACGTTTTTCAAGCTGGTGCTGTTAGGGGTTGAATGTCCTAAAGAATTCATCTGTGCTTGTGTCAGAAACATACTGCTAAGGACTGATGATCTGAGAAGGGACAGAAGGTTACAGACTGATCAGTGTTGTGAGAGTTGATGCTGTGGAAGTCTAGTCTGTGCCTTCTTTGAAGGTACAAAATTAACAATTTCCTTTTTCTGGTTATTTTGCTTTCGATGTTTTCCTTCAATTTTGACCCACTTCTGTTGGGGATACTTGTGGGCTACACTGAGATATTGTTAGTTATTTAGTAAAATGGATCATAAATTGATTTATTTTGTCTAATTGACTACCTTGATTTGTTTTATCCTAGTATCACTTACAAAGGACCTCTTAAACTGCTCATTTTTATATAAATTATCAATTAGTGTTGCTCTGCTGTATAATTGACTACTGGTACATTAATGAGTTTGGGTTATTTGGTTTCTTTTTTTCTGGAAAGGGAGTGACTTTCTCTAGCACCCACTTCTCAGGTTATCCAAAGATTTCTTTGTGTTTTTGCATTATTATTTAGTTTTATTTACATTCATACAGACTAAGCTAGTGTTTTGAGTATGTCTTCTTGCATCTGGGGTACAGTGATAATGCAAGAATAAAAAATGCCAGAGAAAATTACTTACAGCTACGTCTGTATGAATTTCCTAATGTTTATTACTATCCAGTGCTTGCCACTGGGTTTTACCAAGACCTTTGGTAGCCCTGTCTGAGTCAGCTGCTACTCTTTGTATGAATTTGGTGATGACTTACTCGTAACAGAGATCTGATCAAAAGCTCAACTCTTCAGCCTGTAACTTGTTCTAAGCGTTATTTTAGAATATCATGTATTTTTCAAGTGTTGCTTTTCTGTCCTCAGAAGAGTTATCCCTGTCTTAATGTTTAAGAAATGTGTGTGTTTTCATTGTGCTGTCTTTCTAGTTAACTTTCAACAACATCAGTAGGTTAGAAATAAGGTTTCTGAGAAGGCTACGTGCTAGGATTAATTTACTAATGATCATCTCTTTGAGATGTTTGGACTGATTCATTCTGCAGAGGGAGGAGGAGGTGCAAGTACAGCACGGAGCAGCTATCTTGATCTAGTATTGAAGAACTGTACATTCTGAGCAGTATTTTTCTTTCGTGTACTACTAAATCTTTGTACAGATTTGTCTGAAGACTGTGATTTTTTGAGCTGGCTGGGTTTATGCGTAACTGCCTTTGATGGCGTTTATTCAATGTCTGTTTGGTAGCCTTGGGAATCATCTCTTCTGCTCTTTTTTTTTTTTTTTTTTTCCCCCACCAAGTCCACAGTGTGTATATATTTTCATTAGATAAAATTCCCCATAGTCCAAATATACTCTCAAACTAGCAAAAGACCTCTTAACTTCTGTGTAATTAGACTTTAAGAATTTGATCTTGTGCTTGTTACTGCTTCGTAAAGCTACTTTATTTTTGTCATTAAGAACTATCAATTCCCTGAGTGTTTTTCACTGCAGTTCAAGTAAGCTAAGGACTGTCTGTTGCAACGGGTTTTTTCAGTTCTGTGCTGCCAGGAAGTATTCCAAGTGGCTATAACAAGCCTTTCCAAGAATGCCACAGGAATTTACTGAAGTACCTTGTATACTTGTCTTTTTTGTGTTTTCTAATATTTTATAATACTTGAATTTTATTATATTATAGTCTTGAAAACTGACTAAAGAAATATCTGGATGCTGTTTGTAAAGGTATAAAATACTTGGAAATTCTAGCAGAAAACAGCATGTTATTTTTGTGGAGGCGATTAGATGAAATGCCTAGAAAAAAATCAACCTTCCTAGCAATTTACCAAACTGATTCTCTTCACTTTGTAGTGTTTGTTTTGTTCCAAGTTTGTGTTTTATCGTTTAGATTTTTTTTTTAATGTAGTAGTGTTTCTTCAGAAGTGTTTTGTTATGGCTGTACAGGTTTTCTGTAATACTGAAAGCATAAAACACAATTTCAAATCTTTTTCTCTTTTTCCAACTTCCCATTGATTATCTCAGTTTTACGAAATGCTTCAAGTTGCATCTAAAATATTTTGAAATTTGCATTCTTGTGCTTTCGTAAAAAAGCAGAGAACCATGACTGGAAATTGAGCTGTGGATGCTAACTTGTGACTTGTGCTTTCTTTTAAACTTAGACTGTACAACAAAACAAGGAGTCTGAAGTATTTCTGCAGCCGAAGACTTTGTCTAAAGCAAGTCAAGTAAGTGAATAAATACTTCTGCTAATTGTTTGTTGGGTTTCTTAAAAAAAGGGGAGAGGTTTAAAATTGGGGTAAACAGTTGGTATCTCAAATAGTCATTGCCCACTGATCGTATGTGAAGTGTTGGTATGAAGCAGAAACGAGCTGTACTGAAGCAAGGGGGAGTTTCTGTAGATTGCTGGGAATGAGTATGATTTTTTGTTTTCTTGTACAGTGCCTCTTATTGTTGGTGCTGATGCAGAAGTGAGAACACATTTTTGGATCTGCAGTCTTCCATTGAGTTTGCACCGTTTGAACTGATTGGGTTTTTTGTCTTGTAAGCAGTCAGTAGTGATGCTGTAACATTGCAGCAGGGCCACTTAGCCTTAACTCAACCTTGAGCACCCCAGAGGCATAAAATGCAATCCTTAGCTTGCTGTCTCTTTCAGTTTCCCGAGATACCTTGTATTTTATGAAAAAGATGCCAAGCAAAATAAATGAAAGACAGGGGAAGAAAAGAATAATAAGCATTTCCTACTGCAAAACTTTCTAATAGCAAGTTTTAGTGATCTAAATACAAATTTAATGCTATTAGAGCTGCCTTTGAATAACAGTTCCAAAAAATGTCAATATAAAATTTCAGGTTGCAGGTAAGAAAATAACTGGCAATAGTCAAGTCTTCAAGAATTGTTTCTAATTGCCTTTTTGTTACATAGTCTTTTCAGGACACCATCTGTAACTTAATTTTACTTTTTGTTTACCCACCTCCTCCTTTTTAAAATTTGTGAAATTGCCTTATTCTTGTCCGACTTGCACTAAATAAATGCAATTTTAGCAGCATGCCCAGATCTGATTCTGAAGGCAGTAAAAATGGTCCTGCTTGAAGGAAAATGCTGGTTTAGTTACTGGCCTGCTATAAGA